>JAYWMT010000053.1:0-278103 GCA_039090855.1 Macrothele yani
TAGCTAGCAAGACTCCCTCAGATGAACCTACCCGTAAGATACTGGTTCGCGGGAGGGTCGGAAAAACGTAATTTCTCTATCAACTAGAACGATAGTGTATTTGTCCTGTGTTAAATGCGCTATCCATAAAGAAGTACTGAAACCCCGACAATCATTTTGGATAGCCCTATATAATTAAAACAACTGAATAGAAGAAATAAGAATGTAACTGTCATTTCAGATTTTCGTAATGTTCGTTAATTTGTATTTCATTTATATTTTATTGAAATTTATTACTTTACTTTTTAAATTGTCTAAATTACGTTTCAGACAGACGCTCTCTTGTTATATCTTCAGCTGTGACACACTTCCCGAAGGCAAAGAGGAGACACGGCTGGGGATATAATTCATTTCTCGAAATCAAGAACATGTCACGGCGGCAACTGAAGCTGAAGAAATTATTGCCAGCTTGTTTACAATCACGTAATGGCGCCCGCAAAATCACGATCTCTAATGTTTATAACGATTGGGCATGCACTGCGGAGGGATACCTGCAAACCTTCAGAATAACTTCTACTGTTTCAAGGAAATTAATGCATCAGGAACTTCGTTTTGATTTCACAGGCTTGGGTGTGAGAGTCTGTCACGAGGACAACATCGGCTGTGCATGAACTCACATTTCTCTGAGGTTTTTGCTGGAAGTGACACACTTTCACATCTACCGACGCTAGATGTAAATGAAGTCCGTGAAAATAGGGACGTAAGTCAAACTAAACCATTTCATTTTTTTCTTTGGAACGTAAATATTTTCATTGGATTAGAGATATTGAAGACATTTCATTTACAGAATTGTCGAAATAATAAAGACTGAAAATACATTCGGTCCGTCTTTCAACAACATCGGTTTTAAATAAACACTCAAGTTCGAAAATACAGTTGCTCTGTTTGAAAGCTGTACTGAAAGCATCCGAAAACCATTTATTAATGCATATTTGAAAAAAAAAGTTACGGAGACGAATGAGAATTTCTTACGGGATATTTTAATGCTCTGATTTGTCCTTTGTACAGAAATTCAACTCAAATTGTACATGATCCCGGAATTCTCAAAGATCCTGGGTAAAATCCGTTAATGAAAACCCTAGGAAGGATCTTAAACAACTCTTAGAAATAGTAAGCTATGAAAAATGCCCTTAATTATTACCGGGGAGCCAGTAACCGTTCTTTGCACAAACTTCTTGGAATAGTCACCGCGTAAGAAATATCGAATTTTCGGCTTAATATACTGTAATTCAATTTTCAATCGGTGTCTGTAACATAACAGGTAGCCTTTGGTCTGCAATTCATTCATCTTTCTAGGGAACAGAACAAGAAAATTGTTGTGCTCCCTTTGGTTTCACCGGTATTTCGTGTCTTCGTATCTACATTGTTTTCCTCTCTTGAGTTTCAAGCGCAGAATGCAAATTGCATTTCAAACGGTCTCATTCAAAAACAATTAATGTCTGGTTGTTATTTATCTATCTTTTGCTCACTTTCATTTGAATTGCTAATTACTTCTGAATCTATAGGTTTGAAATCAAATATTCAGTTGATTTGAAAGACTGTATAACAATGCTTAAGATGATGGCTGCGGTAAGGGAAAGTTTATTTGCCACCTTAAAGAGAAATGCTTTTTATATTTGCTAACAAATCGATATTTTATTTATAATATTTCAGATTCCATGAAAAATCTCATTCACCAGTTTAATAACCCGAAAAAATTATCAGACATGAAAAGATTCATTATTATACGTAATCATTTTGCGTTCTTTTAGAAGACAGAAATTTTTTCTTCATTAAATAAACGAAATATATGTTTATAATTTATTTCAGGTGGACTACCACGAAAATATAATAATAAACATATCTGGATTTGCTCGGTGAACTAGAGATGTTGTGCGCAGTTTAAAAACGAAGTGAGTAACTGTCATGTGGTTGTACTCCGGTCTGGCATATCAGGACTACTAGAGCCTCAGGCGACGCTTCAGATTCCTGAAATCGTCCTCCCATTGGGCAGCGATGAAATTGTTGGGCCCAATTAGATAGCATAGAAGCATAGGCAAATTTGTCAGGATGTCGCGGTATATTCGTTAATGTTTTCATCTTCTATAATTTGCGTAAAACCACAGAAATGAGGAACCTCTCGATGGGCATGTTCACCGTAAATAACAATTGCCCACATATAGTGCATATGAAGCCTTTTTTTTTTTTTTTTTTTTTGCTTTACAGGCTCGCAGAAAACCGATGGCTGTACTCATAAACACTAGCAGTAAAAACAGAATACCCAGGTTTTAGCTTTGGAAGTTTCTAGTACTAAAAGCGTATGAATGAACATGTATTAAGCTCATAATAATCCGTAATAAACTTGCACTTCAATTCAATACTTTTGCAATAACATGTACACAGTGTAGCCCATCCGCTATCTATAAAAGACAGTACGAAATTAAATATTAACGCGCCGTGATATCTGCTATTTCTCTTTCATTTTCACGCAGGCCAATCGGTTAAATGATTCGTCAGCGGCAATCCAGCGAGGACGAACCAATGAGATAACGAAGTGCATGTACCCCAACCTTTCCAAACAAGAACAACTTTTAACAGACGCTCGTCTTCAGTTAAGCGTCTTATTCAAGATCCAGCAAAATAGACATATTCGAAGATAACCATCTATGGAATCTTATAAATTTAAAAATATTATTTTTTCAAGCATAAAGTAGTAACTCTCATTTTTCAAATCGACACCGTTATACGTAATATAGTATCACTTTAAGATCAGATAATTCCTTTGTGATTCTTATACTGGTAAATAAACTTACGTTATTTGGCAATAATAGCGACATTATTACCAATATAACTTTCTCGCAATTAGTAAGAACACAGGAAATTCCCGATTATCCGTTATTCACGGGACCGTAGATGTGACGGTTAAGCGAAATAGACGTCAGTAAAATTGCGGTAGAACGCTATTCAGTGGAGGCAAATATAATTATCTGTCAGTGTACAAATCAGCACCTTTACATGCTTATTGTTTGCTGTAGGTAATCTTTATTCCATTCTCTCTGGTATTTACTATAGATCGCCCTATGCCATACTCTTTCACATTTACAGGAGATCGTCCTATTCCATACTCTTTTAATAAATAAGTAGCAGTTTCTCTTTTAATCTTTTAAAGATCGCTAATTTTCCTTTTATATCGAAAACGACTCGTTTGGTTTTCGCACTCATTCTGACCGTTAAATATGTGGAATGAAATCAACCACCGACTATGCTGTGTTCTTTACCGCAGTGGGAAATCTCCAATCATACTACGTCTGACATAGATGACGGGTGATCTTCACCTCTGGGGAAAATGTTCAGTCGAACACCTAAGTTACATCACCTGCTCTATGTCGTGCACCTAGGTTACACCATCTGTACCGGAGCACTGGAAGGGAGAGTCAACTTGGAAGCGGACTGTTTGCTTGGGGGAAGGTACGATAGGGGAATGTAAGAAGGAAATGATCTAAAGCTCTCGACGAAATAAAAAAAATTAGACCTAGGGGAGGTGGTTAACGGGAGTTCAATGTACTATTTTTTCGAAATGGGTAAATGTGTGTTGTGGATTTTTCGAGAGTAATTTGGGAAGTACTTTCAAAGTGTTATGTGTTCCATTCCGAGGCATCTGCCGGATGGTTTCGTTTTTGAGTGTTTGACCTCGGCTCTCTGTTTAGACCTGGGTCTTTGGAGCATTATGCCGTGTAGTGACACGGCTGACTGACTCACGACATAAATGTCCCACATCGCCGGCCATGTGGCATTGGGTACAAGGAATCAGTTTCTTCTTCACGCTTTAATTCTGTATCCCCTGATGAGTTCATTTGGACTTTTGTGAATAACTTTCCCAACCCGCACGTTCAGTCTAACCCTCCTGTTTATTTAACCTTCCTATCCTGTTGAATGAGAACCTCTAGGTTCGAATCAATGTGATTACGTTTCTAATACGCAGCGCAATTAAAACATAAGTAGCAGCATTTAAATATTTCTTATGCTTGCAAACCCTATGAGATATTGTTTGGTGTGTTAGAAAGAAAGAACTAAATGTAAGAGAGATGATTTGTTTAAGAAAACAAAATATTTTAATTTAACACACGGTAAATGCAAGAAATATTTGAAGTAGCGCAGCTATACAAAAATTAAAAACTTGAAAATTGGGGTCCGTCTTGCCAACAAAAAAGCGCCACTAAATACACAAAGTGTGAAATCACCGCCTGTCTCTGCGGCGAACGTACGAAACTGATTGATAGAAGTGGTGCTTTTCTAAACTTTTTGCAAAGCAAATAGTCCTACGGTGCAGTAATTCACAGGCAATGTGGGGTACATCTGGGAATATACCTGGCCGAAAGTTAGAAAATTTTTGCATAGCAACTCAGGAGAGCTTATGTCTGAAATGTAAGCAAACGCTCCTGCAAATGCACAGAAGAACTTAACATTTGATATATGCAGCTGTAATTTGTGAAATACAGGGAAATAATTCTTCATAACATCTAGAACTAATAAATATTTCAGAGCAAAAATACAAATAATTGTTTTACTTTCGAAGTGCTTCGGGTCAGCGGGCTTGTTTGCCTTTCCCATCGCGATTATCCCTGTGCCCTGTGCGATATAAAGAGTGCTACAACGAAATGAAAAACACGCGTCTGTGCTCAGGAATAGAATAATAACAGACTTTCGTTCAGTGAAACTGTGATTTTCATTATTTTGAACTGTGTATTTAATACGCAGTTGGGCTGAGTTTCTTAATTTGCTTGGACGAATAGATGGATGTAACTTTTGTCAATGGCATTTAACCTTGGATTTGGTGGAATAATCTTTTGATTGGATTGGATGAGATCGTCCTGCGGCGAATCTTATACGATACATCTGAAGACATAATTTATTTCGAAATTAAGACTCCGTTCTTTAAATTGCCAAAGCCACAACCTCAAACCTAAACGAACGCTTCGGCAAATGCCCCTTTAATACTCGTAGCATTTCGGAAGTTCTTCTAGACCAGTAATACTAATGTTACATATAAGTACCTTCCTTTGTAAGAATATTATGGGGAGCAATTTCAGAAGTATTTCCTTTTTATGTGGGGAAAAAAACATCCAACATAAGGAATGAAGTTCTTCATCCCTAATAATTTGAAATGTCATGGAATAAAAGATTGCCGTCCTATGCACATTTAAAATAACTAAAAGTTAAAAGAACTGATGTTCCTGTACACACCAAATGTGGTGAAAATGATTTAAATGACAGATTAAAACAACATGAGATCTTCCGATCCCTCTTGGGATCATCCTCAGATGTGCTCACGAATTGGTGATTCCGACCTTAAATAACAGAAGGGCAGGTGTCAGGATTCGATCTGTGCGTTCACTGTGCATTCCTGGGATTATTCACCGGAGGATCCGGGTCGCCGAGTGGGTGGTTATGTCATCTGGCGTTAAGGTATTCAAGGTGGTATCGTTCTGAGTATTATTTGATTCCCTTGGCAGGATATTTTCCCGAGGATTGGGGATGTTCATTGGTAGATTGTCTTTGCAACATTGATTATCCTTGATGAATATCATCAAACTCTCAGCAAAAAACAACGAGATTTTGTTCCATGGTCGAATCATGACACCTGCCCTTTTTCTTGGGGCACGGACAGATCGAATCCTGACACTTGCCCTTCTGTTATTTAAGGTTGGAATCACCAATTCGTAAGAACATCTGAGGATGATCCCAAGAAGGATCGAAAGATCTCATGTTGTTTTAATCTGTCATTTACATCATTTTCACCACATTTGGTGTGTACAGAAACATCAGTTCTTTTAACTTTTACTTATTTTAATCGTGCATAGGACGGCAATCTTTTATTCCATGACAAACTAAGCACGAACTTTCATTTATTTTATTTTGAAATGTTTTGACGTCTATCGGTAATTGAAATAGGTGGATATTGTGCGGTGAGCTGACGTAAGTGAAAAGGTACAACAGGAAACACGAAGCCAAAAATGAGTTACTTGGCAAAAGAAATATTCATATGTGTCTCTCTAAAGCAATAGTAAGCAGTTCTGCTTTTCCACAATAAATTATTATTTTTTGTTTACCTTCGTTTGATTAAAATAATAAATAATTATTCAGATAAGTGGATATCTGTACAACCTTTTTTGCATGTCTCGAAGAAACCCCATTGTGCAATATCATTGCGCACCCAAGATGTTTTTAAGTCTCGACCGAACCTTAGAAACTTGTTCGAACTCTAATTCTAATGAACAGTCACATAAACATTGTTCGGGATGGTTTCCTGCTAATAAAGAGATTCAATATTCACGCACAAGAGGCACTTGCTAATGACCATTCGATTTCCACGTTATCATTAGGCTCACAAATTAAATCCTTTTAAGCACGATCTTATGTTTAGGACCACAAATCGTTTTGGCAAATTGCTCAAAAGTGTGCGACTTCTTCCTCATTAAGGACGAACGATTCGGGCATCATCATCATCATCATCATTGTCAACCATTATCAATCCACTGCTGGACGAAGGTCTCCCCAAGTTTCCTCCACAACGGTCTGTCTTGTGCCAGTCTCCTCCATGTCACCCCTGCATACTTTCGAATTTCATCCACCCATCTCCCATGTGGTCTTCTTCTGGGTCTTTTCCTGTCTCTTGGAATCCAATCTAAAATTTCGGCTGTCCATCGATGATCTGTCCTTCTGGCAGTATGTCCAGCCCATTGCCATTTCAGGGATTTAACTCTGATCATGATGTCTTCCACTCTTGTCATTTTTCGGATCCACGAGTTCCTCTTCTTATCTCTCCTGGTTACACCAAGCATGCACCTCTCCATGCTTCTTTGAGTTGTCTGCAGCCTTTGTATGTCTCTTTTAGTTAAGGTCCACGTCTCTGCACCATACGTAAGCACTGGAAGGATGCATTGATCAAACACTTTTCTTTTAAGACATAATGGCATATTGCTCTTGAAAATTATGCTGTTTCTTCCAAAAGCTCTCCAGGCAAGTTTTGTACGCCGATTAATTTCCTCATCAATGTGACCCTCACTTGATATCTGCTGTCCAAGATAAACGTACGTGTCTGTTATCTCCAGCTTTTCTCCATCAATCGATAAATCTTCATTTCTTGTAAAAGCATTGAACATCACTTTTGTCTTCTGAAAGTTCATTTTTAATCCCACTTCTTTGCTCTTGTCAGCAAGTTCCAGGATCATACTCTGCAGCTCTGATGGGGTAGTTGCAAAAATGACTACGTCATCAGCAAAACGAAGGTGGGTTAGATAATCTCCATTAATCTTTATCCCCTTGTTTTCCCAGCTCAGCGACTGAAAAACACCCTCCAATGTGGCATTAAAGAGCTTCGGAGATATGGTGTCACCTTGTCTCACTCCCTTTCCAATTTTTACGTGTGTTGTATCTTCAAACAGCCTAATCTTTGCACTTGCATTTTCATAGATGTTATTAATAATATTAATGTATGCATCTTCAACACCGCAGGTTTTCAGAGCCATTGTAACTGCTGATGGTTTCACTGAATCAAAGGCTTTTTCATAATCGATAAAAGCCATGCACAATGGAAGTTCATATTCCCTCGCTCTTTCAATTAGTTCTCTCAGCACGTGGATATGATCTATTGTGCTGTAGCCACTCCTGAATCCAGCTTGTTCTCTCGGTTGAGCCATAGCCAGTGTTACCTTCAAGCGGTGTGAAAGAACTTTAGTGAAGATTTTATAAACTACTGATAGGAGGCTGATAGGTCTGTAGTTTCCGAGATCCTCAATGTCACCTTTCTTATGTAGCAGGATCATTGTAGCGGTGTTCTAATCCTCAGGAATCTTTCCTTCATTAAGGCATCGAGTGAAAATTTGGGCGAGTACTGTTTCGATTTCTCCACTTGCTTCTTGTATGATGTTTACAGTAATTCCATCTTCTCCTGGAGCTTTTCCTCGCTTCATGTTCTTGATTGCATGTGCAACTTCTGCTGGAAGGACTGGAGGAACTCTGGTACTGGTATCTTTCATGATGTCTGGAGTGCATATATCATCCCTTTCATATAATTTGGAGTAGAAATCTTTCACTCTTGTCAAAATTTCTCCTCTATTTCTTGTTACAGAACCATCTTCTTTTCTCAGTGCCATAATCTGTTTTCTTCCCTTACTGAGATGTCCCTTTGCTATCTTTAGGCTTTGGTTGTTTTCAATTGCTTTCCTCACTAGTTCACAGTTGAATTTCCTTACGTCTTCAGTGATACTTTTTCTTACTGTCTTGCATAGCTCTATATATTCCACTTTGGAAGTCACATCTTCTTTAGTTGTCCTCATCTCTCTTCTTTTTTGCATCAACATTTTGGTTTTTCCTGATAATTTGTTCACATGCAACTTGTTCTTAGACCCAGCTATTTTTGTTGCTGTTTCCATAAGAGCTTTGGTTACTTTTATGTTAACTTCAGAGATGTCCACTTCTTCCGATGTTAGGCCTTCTAAAGCAGAGAACCTGTTCTTCAGTTCTAACTTGAAGGTATTATGGTGTTTTTTAAGGTTGGTTATGTCAATAGATTTTGTTTATCTTATGAGCTTGCCACGTTCAAGTTTAGTGTTGAGGTGCATCTTACATCTCACCAATCTATGGTCACTACCTGTGTTGAACTTGTTTAGCACACTGCAGTCTTCTATGAGGAATTCTTTGTTACACATAATAAAATCAATTTCACTTGTCGTCCCATTTGGATGTCTCCATGTCCATTTCCTGTGTGGCTTTTTCTTGAAGAAGGAGTTCAAGATGAAAAACCCTTCTGCCTCTGCAAACTCAACGAGAGTATTTCCACGCTGGTTTCTGTTGCCCTGACCGAATTTACCTAATGAAGTTTCATTCTGTTGCCGTTGCCCTATTTTTGCATTGAAATCTCCCATAATTATTTTCAAGTGCTGCTTACCTTTATTATTTAGATGACAAATTTCCTCATAAAATTCTTCAATTTCTTCTTCAGGATGACTTGTGGTGGGTGCATAAGTTTGAATAATCTGAGCCTGGTATTTTCTCGAGAGTTGGATAACGAGTCGTGCAGCTCTGTCCGAGGAACTTTCAACTTCTACAACTTTATCCTTCAGTTTCTTGTTTATTATAAATCCAACACCACTAGTTCTGCCAGTATCTGTCCCACGATAGTAGAAGAGATGTCCACTTTTCAGTTCATTGAGATCTCCTTTTCTCCTTACCTCACTTAGCCCGACGATGTCCCACTTGATCCTTTGTAGTTCCTCTTCCAATTCAAGAAGCCTTGAATCAGAAGATAGGGAGCGTCCGTTATACTTAGCCAAGGTCAGCATCAGATGGCAGCCTAGTCCGGTCCTCCGGGGATTCTTAGCACCCTCTGCCTTCATGTCGCACTGGCCGCTGCCTTGGCCAAATACATTCCAGCTGCCGGAGACTGAGGGCCAAGATTTAAGTTGTGGAATCATTTTGGAGGGGTTTGGCCATAACTCACCACGCTGGCCAAGCGGGTTGGTGAGTGTGGGATAGAATTTCCTCTAATCCCGATGGTATAGTTATACCGCTATGGGCGGTCGTCAGAGCCCCTTTACTGGGAACAGGATGCACCACGAGAAGGCGGGGTTGACATTTGTCAAGGAGAAGCTGCGGTGTTACGCATCACCTGACCTTACATCCCGATTCGGGCATACCATTTAATTAATGGCCCTCATGAATACGCATGCACTGAATTAGCTTTGCATTAGAAACATCTACGTAATAGTGCGTTGGTCCTCCTTTCTCTGTACTCAATAATCGCAGACGCTTAGCAACAGATCTTAGAAAGTGTCGAGCACCCTCCCTTCGTAACGTGACCAATGTCCACTGCATCAGTTGTTCAAGCTCATTCTGTGAAGGAGGATCAGCAGTTTTCACATACGGTTCCAGCATATCCCACGTATGTTCAATTTGGTTACAATATGGAGAGTTTGGGAGCCAAGACAATGATTCGAATTCCAAAGAAAGCTGCATAAGCTTGGCTCAGAAAATAAGCAGTTGCACCAACTACCGCGCCTGAAAAAGGTTTTTCATGCAAACCCCCAAGTGGGAAATCTCTACATTATTTAAACATCGATAAGTTCTTATTCTTTAACTTTGTGAAGTCATACTGTAAACAAAAAATATCCATAAGATTTACAGAAGTGGAGATATAATTGTAAATATAAATGCATCTAATGTCCTCTAGTGTCAGAGTTCTGTACTAGAAAAGTCAAAATGTACATGAAAATTGATGTACGAGATCAATGATATTCGATTTTAACAACATTTTTCAATCCAGTCTTTAATAAGCAGTGATATTGTTTCAAATTTGATATACATTTGCACCTCCTAGGGAGGAAATTGTTTTTTACCTTTCTGAAAAATGAAATAAAGCGTTTTCTTAATCAACTGTTTACGAACAGAGAACAATTTTTCCCATTTGATTTTTAGACGCGCAGATACCGTTGGAAATACATCTTGCCATCTTGCGAACTGAAATAAATATGTTGCCAACTGAAATATGTAGCCAGCAGAAATATGTGCTTACAAAACCTTATGAAAAAATTTTGTGTTAAGAAAAATGAGAAATATTATAGAATTTCTTCTTCAGAGGTAATGCCGTCCAAAGGAAATATATATCGTCAAATCATGCAGTTAGAAACAGATATATATTTTTGTGAAAAATTGGTGAATAATTATTGAGTAGAAAATATGCGAAAAAAATTTCATTTTAAAAGGAACATGGCCAAACAATATTTTTAGTCCATTTTTTACGTGCGCAGATATTGCTGCCAATAAATAAGAAACAGCAATATGCACTTACGCCTTTGGTGGCAAATAAAGGCGTAAGTGCATATGCTGTTTATTTTTAGTCACCGATAAGAAAAGTAAAATATTCTTCCTAGTGAAGTCTGTACACTCAAAAACAAAATTTTCAAATGAGACGTTTAGAAGCACAGATATTGAGTAAAGTGTAATATATCCTCACGTCCCTGGTGGAAATATTATTCATTATTAGAACAAAAAATCATATGTGAATTTATCTGAATTCTAAATTTATCGAAGAAAGAAGAATTGTTTCAATAAGATTTTTAGAAGCAATAATACGGAATAAAATATATCTTTAATTTGATTACATTTACGTTTACGCCCTCTAGCTGCAAACACATATTTCGGAATAAAGCCAAAAGGCAAGGATAATTCGTTTCGATCATTCTGACTTCCCAATGCAAATAAAAGTTTTCAAATCGTACCAATAGCTACAGAGATATGGCATTCACAGGAGTAAAAAATACAGTGAAAATATTAGGTTGTCTTGTTCTTTTTTTTCTATCTTTTTAATGTATGTCAGATAGTCAGTCATATATCTTTGTGATGACTAGAAAAATTCTCCTACAGTACCCTCTCTGACAATGATGATACTGTATTAGCTAATATGGGTTACAGCGAAACAGAGTCCGGCCTCGTGCTGTACAGCAGTTCACTAGCTAACTCTTGTTATACCCTTCTAAAACTACTTCCAGGTATTTGAGCAACTGTGACCAGAGTAATGGTCATATCTTCCTAGAGTGTCTAGGGGCACTTTTTGCGTATTCTAAACTTACTTCGATGAAATAAAGCAGCTGTGACCATGGTAATGGTTCAGTTTTCCTGGAGTACCTAGGGATATTTGTTTTGCATTATAAAGCTATTTCCATGAAATTAAGCAGATGTGACCAGGGTCATTGGTAAATCTTCCTGGAGTACCTAGTGATACTTGTTTTGCATTATAAAACAATTTCCATGAGACTGAGCAGGTGTGACCAGCGTCATGGTTAGGTTTCCCTGGAGTACCTAGTGATACTTGTTTTGCATTATAAAACTATTTCCATGAAATTGAGCAGGTTTGGCCAGGGTCATGGTTAAATCTCCCTGGAGTACCTAGTGATACTTGTTTTGCATTATAAAACAATTTCCATGAAACTGAGCAGGTGTGACCAGCGTCATGGTTAGGTTTCCCTGGAGTACCTAGTGATACTTGTTTTACATTATAAAACTCTTTCCATGAAATTCAGCAGGTGTGACCAGGGTCATGGTTAAATCTTCTTGGAGTACCTAGTGATGCTTGTTTTACATTATAAAACTCTTTCCATGAAATTCAGCAGGTGTGACCAGGATCATGGTTAAATCTTCCTGGAGTACCTAGTGATGCTTGTTTTGCATTGTAAAACTATTTCCATGAAATTGAGCAGGTGTGACCAGTGTCATGATTAGGTTTCCCTGGAGTACTTAGGGATATTTGTTTTGCATCATAAGACTATTTCCATGAAATTAAGCAGATGTGACCCCAGGTCATTGTTAAATCTTCCTGGAGTACCTAGTGATATTTGTTTTGCATTATGAAACTATTTCCATGAAATTAAGCAGGTATGACCAGGGTCATGATTAGGTTTCCCTGAAGTACCTAGGGATATTGGTTTTGCATTATAAAACTACTTCCATGAAATTAAGCAGGTGTGACCAGGGTCATTGTTGAATCTTCCTGGAGTACCTAGTGATACTGTTTTGCATTATAAAACTATTTCCATGAAATTGAGCAGGTGTGACCAAGGTCATGGTTAAATCTTCCTAGAGTACCTAGTGGTACTTGCTATACAACTTCGCTGAAATGGAGAAATTATGACCATGGTCATGGTTAGGTCTAAATCAATCCTTTTCGTCGGGGACCACACGAGTTGCTTTATAGTTATGCAGCAGAGAAAGGATCCCTTTTTGATGGACCTACCCAACTTCAGAGAGCCCATCTTTGGATCTCCCTGGCTTAGAAAGTGGTCAGTTCCTAGGTCAATCAGTACCACTACCACAGCTTTCTTCACATTATTTAAGGATATACTTCAAATGAGAGGATCTATTGTATCAAAATGTGGAGAAAGAGCTGTAGGAAGCAACTTGGTTATAGGCTCACGACAGAAGAATTGATTCTGTCTCTTCTTAGAGGTTCTCGAGCTATCAATTTTTGCAACAACTTCGCACGTGTAGTCTAACAGATTTCTGTAAAGGGTGAACAAAAGGTTTCCTAGCTCTAACTTTAAAAGTCTCAGGCATTTTCTAAATAAGTAAGAAATAAATTGTTCCAGTAGATCCCGCCTCTCGTACTGTGTTGCAAAATGAACTAGAAAGAAAACAGAAAAATTCTTAAATCCGTCCATCTTCTTGCAAAATGAAAAAGTGATATCTCATAAATGAATATTTTTTTTATATGAAACGGTCTGAAGAAACGCGCTACCAAAAGAGAAAGGGAAGAAACAGGTGGTATCCTCAGATTTCTCAAATATGAGAATCATGGAAGCCTAAGAAAACGAGAACAACTGCACAACAAACTTAAAAAATGATCAAGCACAAATTTAGACCTGAACAAAACAGCATGTCCCACACCTCCTTAACGAGAATAACAGCAATCCCTTCATTCCTAATAAGCACAGAGGAATATCTAGCAATTGAACCGTTTGGTCGAAGGATCACTTTTCGTCAGTATAAATGCCGCTGGTACTACGGAAGTGAGAGAGCCAGTACAATCCGAAGAACACATGTGCCTCATCCAGAATTCGAGTTCATCAACTAAATCGAGTGTTCCAGAACTTGCTGCTCAGACTACTCAAGCACTTAATCCGGCGTTTCTGAAAAGAATGCATGTGTACCTCTACAAAACTGTAAAATCCAGATGATGGATAATCCGCCCCAGTGGAGCAGTTTGCAAATCTGACTTCGGACCAATCGTCCGAAACGTTAACGGAATCGAGTCACCGCATGTGTTGTTATTTCAAGATATGATCACAGAGTACCGTGAGCGGATATATTAAAAAAACAAGGTTACAAAATTTACAGATTCGAAAGTGAATCGCCTTCGAATTGCCCCGTTCGGAAGCCACATGTTTGGACCAACGCTGTTTCCACTGTTGAACCCTTTTTGAAATCATTTTGCGAAACAGTGAGCAGCTGGTTAATCGCATTCTGTTGTATAACTTTAATATATTGAAATCCTTTTCCCTTTAAGTGATGTTTGATTTTGGGAAAGAGAAAAAAGTCGCATCATGCGAGTTCTGGAGAATAGCGTAGATGTCGGATGCTTGGTCAGAAACTGCTGCACGAGTGTATCATACGTAGACAGGCGCATTGTCATGGAGGAGCTGCACTCGTCATTCTCATTCAATGCTCGAATTTTGAGAGGAAGTGCGTTCCTCGAACGTCGAAAAACTTGGCAGTAATATACCTTGTTGATTGTCTGGCCTGAAGGAGAGTATTCATGCTACACAATTCTTTCATGACTATAAAAAAAACAGCCGGAATCGTCTTGACAGTGCTGCGCCTCTGTCGTATTTTTTGTGTCTCAAGATTTTCGGGTTGACGTAGCTTTAGTTTTGGGGTCATGCCCGTAAAACAACAATGCATCACCAGTTATGATAGTTTTCAAAAGGTTTCGTCGTTTTCGACGCACTCAAGCAGGCCACTAGAAGCTGGAACATGGACATGTCTTGTGGCAAAACAACTGACAGCTGTTCTGCCAAACATTTGCTGAGAAGCGTTGTCATACCCAGATCATCCGTAAGAATCGTCTGAACTGAACCGAGATAAAAGTTGGATTCTTTAGATAACTCACGAATAGCGATTTGGCCATTTATCCGTTCGACGATTTTTACGTTTGTTTTCACTTTTTTCTGAATACTGGCTTCCAAGATTGTTCATCACTCTCAACACCTTCACGACCATTTTTAAAGCGTTTATACCACCCATAAACTTGTGCACGACTCATACAATCCCTCCAATAGACTTTCTTCAACTTGAAGTATGTGTCTTTGCAAGTAAAGCCATTTTGTTAACAAAATCTGATGCAAATTCGTTCATGACTTTTTTTTTTTGACGTGACAAATTCGACAAACAATTTCACACACGTAAAAACGAAACACTATTGTAAAACAACAGGACGAGCAGGGGAGACGTGACTCACGGAACACTATTGTAAAACAACAGGACGAGCAGGGGAGACGTGACTCACCGAACACTATTGTAAAACAACAGGACGAGCAGGGGAGACGTGACTCACGGAAAGTCCGTAGGAGTTTTCAGGTCGACCTGTGGCAAATCACGTCCTGCTGTTTCGCGCAATTCAGAAATTATGCACTCAATCCGGATACTTTTTTTATCACACCTTGCACTATTTTTAAATACTGGTTCTTTTCCTAGAATCAAAGTCACAAATTTAGGGACGGAAGACAGCGTATAGCCGTCAGAGAGGTTTTTTGCTTATGTTTGTCATTAACTCCACCCGCCCTCCACGTAAAAAAAAGCGAGAAAGAGACGATGAATAACTCAATTTTAAATGATCAAAATGATCACCCTTCTATCGCATTTTTTATAAAATTCAAAAAACAGAAATCTGCAGTTTGGGAATTAACATGTGCTACACGCACTGAAGGGCCAAAAATAACTGGGATACATCTCTGACACTGTGTTCGTCCTCCTCGCGATCGAATAACGGAAGCAATGCGTCGGGCAATGGTTTCCACGAGCTCTTTGTAGTAATCTGGAGACAGTGCACACCATGCTTCCTTAACAGCATCCCCCAACTCCGTAATATTCGCAGGTGGATGATTCCTGGCACTGACGACATTTTGAACAGCATCCGAAATGTGTTCGATGGCGTTTAAATCTGGCGAACGAGAGGGCAAAGTCAAGATGCTAAACTCCGTGGAATGTTCCTCCAGATATAATCGGGCGACTCATCGTGGACTTGCGCGATGGCGCATCATCGTGTTGTAAGAGGTCGACCCGTCCGAGTTGTTGCAAAGCATTATTTTTGCTTTTTTGGCGTACTAACATTTGAATGGACGGCGCTTTAGAACAATGCTATTAAATAAACAGAATCCCATAAAAGGTAATACAGTATGGTTATAATACACTGATGTTCAAAATTAAGAGACTTTGCACATTTTGTCGAATTTCTGAAAAACTAATGGACACAATTTAATGAAATTTGGTATGGATACACAGTTATACAAGAGAAAAAAATATATCATACAACAGTCATCGTACGCACTCATGATCGTCAGTAAGGCTCATCAGCGCAGGAATGTCCAAAATCGACGTTGCAGGATCGAACATAAAATGACTCTAATATGGGGTATGGTCCCCTCTGACAGTCCTACAGCTTTCACAGCGCGAAATCATACTGGAAACGAGGCAGTTCATGAGTCCCTATGGCAGTCGGTCCCACTCCTGCAGCAACGCAACTTTCAGCTCCTGGATGGTTCTCGGAGGGGGTGGCGAGCTGCAATTGCCCTCCCAAGAGCGTCCCAGACATGCTCGATTGGGTTTAGGTCTGGCGATCTGGCTGGGCAATCCATACGGCGAATATCCTCACTTTCAAGATAATCGTCAACCAGGTGAGCCCTATGTGGACGAGCCTGGTCGTCCATCAAAATGGAACAGAGGGCAAACTGCGCCTCTGAAAAGTCGAACATGGGGCTATAAGATCTCATCCCTATACCTCTCAGCAGTCAGGGAGCCTCTGTCAAACACATGGAGAGGTGTGCGGCCGTCCAACATGATGCCTGCCCAGATCATGACACCTCCGCTGCCATAGCGGTCCCTTTCTCGGATGTTGGAGAAACGGTATCGGATCCCAAGTTCTCTCCAGATGAAGGTATGTTGAGAATCAGTGTCCAGGCTGAATCGCGACCCGTCTGTGAAGAGAGCGTTACCCCACTGAAGTCTGGTCCAAGGCTGATATTGTCAGCACCATGCTAAACGTGCTCTCTTGTGTGCTGAAATGAGCGGGACGCAAACAGCGAGTCTTCTGGCAAAACGCCCTGTCTCACGAAGCCTTCGGAAAACAGGAACCCTTGAAACTCGGGTTCCAGTGGCGGCATGCAGCTCACGAGATAGCTGTGCATGTGTAGCAGTCCTGTGGCGCCTCGCCGAAAGTGCCAAATAACGATCTTCATTGGCCGTCGTGGCTCTTCGACAACCTTGCCCAGTCCTTCTCGTTATGGATCCGGTGTCTTTAAACTGTTTCCAAAAATTGCAGACAACGCTGGGCGTTACATTGAGCTCTGTAGCAACCTGCACTTGCGATTGCCGGGCCTCCAATCTACCGACGATTCTTTACTTCATTCCGTCATCAATATGTTTGTGGCATTTCATTTTACCAGACTGCCTATGAAATTGAACCAACTCCTGCAAGAAACACAGCGAATGTTGCCGAGGGGTACTAGCGAACTAATCGCGGAAAAAGCCACGTGTGCTTTTAATGCCCTGCGCTGTCACAGCTCCTCCCACACGCATGTGTACGCTTACGTATTCGACACTGTACATTTGCATTCGTATTCGGTGGCATTATTTGTACCTTTGGTTCCGTACTTTTTGTGAAAATCGACAAAATGTGCAAATGCTTTGAATTTTGAACACCAGTGTATTTCAAGGGTGAAAGATGAGTAAAAGAACAACAGGCATTATTTCCGTGTTTCAACCTCAAAGAATTGGCCAGTGTGATGTTTTCCGAAGCAACGATATACTCCACGTCTTCTACTCTCATGACAACCAACTGGAAAAACTTAATTTAGTGATCTTCTCTCCAGTTTACTTTTAGAGAGCAGGTCGTTAAAAATGCCTTTTAATATGATGTTTAACTCCAAATTTTATTAATGCATATGTAAAATCCATTTCGCCTAATTTCTGAATAATCTCCGATGCAACTTGAAAACTCTTACGATAACTTCGGAATAAGGGTTTCAGTTGACAAAAATCTGGGAAAAGAATTTTTTATTTTATCTGACATTACTCTAGCTTAAGAACTTCAACGAAAAAATATGTATTGCAAAATTTACAAGAACATTTGAATTCAGTCCTCACGGACTAATCCAACCTTATTCTTTTGAAAAAAGCATGTAATCAAAAAATAAGAAATCACTCTTGATATTTGTTGTACGCTTCCTGTACTTGAAACAAATGTGTAACGTGAAGTGACAAGTTGTGAAGTCAAAGTACGGAGACGTATTTTACCTTTAAAACAATAATGCAACTGCAGCGTCAGCACAAAATTATTCTTCATTTGGATGTGGTACAACAAACCACGATGACCCATCCTTGTTCACATGTAAGAGCGTTAGAGTTATTAATTTCTGCTATCAACATTTGGTTTTATTTACGACTGTACTTTTGAAGGGCAACGCATTGCTGGACTTGTTTATGTTTCCCGACCTGGCACTCAGCGTTCCACTACGCGATATAAATAGTACCACAGCGAAATGCAAAAGTACGCGCTCGTACGTGCCAAATGAAAAATTTCATTCTATTTGAAACAGGTGTTTGCAAATATAATTTCCTTCGAATTCCCGAAATAGCAGTAAGCAAAGATTTGCTTATTCAAACACAGTTGACTTCCTATTTTTAAGATAAATAATTAATTCGTGAAATGTGAAGCCGGAAATCAATGATAAACATTTTTTTTAATTTATAAGTTCTTTAGTTATGAAAACGTTTATCACCCTTTCGTTGTTTACCTTACTTGTTTAACAAATACCTCACACACCCAATGGGGCTTTTTTTCTACAGTGACGTCAGTTTTCCAGCAAATAGAAACTCTTATCGGAAATGGATCAAACTTTTCATCTAAGGACTTTACATACACACCGAAGAGCTATAATATGTATTAAGACCAGCGTGTCTTTATGCAAATCGATGTAACTGCAGGAAGACCCCGCCGCGTGTGAAGGTCATCAAGCGCTAAAAATAACATATCATAAGTTACTGAGCACGGTTAATCAATATTTTTCTTGCCCTTCATATGCAAAGTTCGAAACTGTGATGGTCAGCTGTGGTTAATTCAGCCCACTTTATTAAATTTGGGCACCAACAGAAGGGATACTTCAGAGTAACTCTCCTGTAATTGCATTTCCTGCCACCTGCGTAAACCATCTTGCTTAAACGGGGCTGCGTAGCCGCAGGTCACTGCAATTGCCAGTACTAATCGGTTCTCTGTCAAAAGCAACTACAATGGCCAGGAGAGGTTAAAACCTGAACCTTAAATTAGTGGAAGGTCTTTCTATCCGATGCATCTTGTTTCCTGTTATTCCATATGCACGTCTTTGTACGTGTTCTTCGTTTATCTGTGAATTTGTCAGCACCAGGATGGATTGTGGGACGAAAACAAGCTGGTGGATGCATTGTAAAGCTATGAGCAATGTTTTGCTGTAAAACCCTGTATCCAGTCATTCAGGTACAGGAAATTATGATGTCTACCGCCTACTTAAACATCAGTGAAGACCAGGTACATCCTTTCGTGGCAACGATAATCCCCTGGGGTAGCGCCTTCTTTCAGAAGCATAATACAAAATCCTCATCTGGTGGGACTGCTGGAAAATGGTTCTTTCGAGGAACATAAAGAAGACTTCCAGATATTGCTCTGAGTTTTGAAATTCTCCAGCCATCAATCCAATCGTTCATCTCTGGTTTATGTTGGAACCGAACATTCGACCTGTGTCAGATAAACCACGTGACTTACCTAGTTTGTTTACTTTCTATCGTGACTTTTCCTGTGCCACTACACGATGTAAATAGTTCCACTACGAAATGCAAAAGAACGCGTGCGAGTATAGAGTGGCAATAGGATTCTCTGAAGTGAAACATCATTCTTCGTGTGCTTTGAGAGTCTTCATAAGCAATTAAATTGACTTTCTAAACTTCCTTGCCTTAGGAAACAATGATGTCATACTTTCGCAAATAGCTTCAGCGTTGCCTGTAAGTTTGGATGGTCTTTACTAGGCAGTTGAATGAATCCATAAATATAAATTAAGCAACTGAATAGAAGATATAAGAAATCACTTTTTATTACAGATATTTGTAACTTTCGTGCATTTCTACTTTGACTTATCTTTGATTAAAGTACATTTCTTTACTTTTTAAAAGAAGTCTTTTACTCGCGTTTTAGACCAACGCTCTCTTGTTATAATCTCAACTGCTTCGGCCCTCGCAAGGAAGGCAAACACTTCTGCATGTATTACTCATCTCTTAAAATAAACAACCTGTAATCATCTTCAGCGGGAAAATTATTTCGAAAACGTTTATATCTCGTAATGGCCGAACAACGCGTCAGCAATCGTCGGGGAGGGACGCCTGTGCACTTTCAGAAGTACTTCCTCCATTTCGAAAAATCAATGCATAAGCAAACTCTATTTGCTTTGAATTTTTTGAGTGTGCAGGTCTTTCACTAGAGCATTACTAGAATCAGAGGGGACTCGTATTTGTTCCGGTTTCTTATGGGAAGAGTTCATTTCATGACATCTAATGAGGCAGGATGTAAGGGGAAACTGAGGGAGGAGGGCGATGTAAAATAAACTTTGCAATTTCATTTCTTCTCAGAAATCTCAATATTTTCAGTCGATATGCGATTCTGAAGTCATTACACCTAAAACATTTTCAAAATAACCAAGGTTGAAAAAAAACAGCCGCCCTTGTTTGGAAGCTGGTTTGAAACTATTCGAAGAGCTTGGTTCAAAGATATTTGAAAAATTTAGATATTAATTATGTGATTTATTGCTCTAATATCCTTTATTATGTTTTCTCTGTTCAGAAATTCAACTTACATAGCACGTGATTGTGAAATTCTTAAATTTTCTGGGGAAAACAGAGGAACTGTGTTGATACGCTAAAATACAAAGCGGTGAGGTCTCAATGATATTGCAGCTTTTCTATCACTTCTCGAGCTGGGTACATGCATCTAATTTTGGCTTTTATCCATTTCAAGTTTTATTCAGTTTCTTTCTTATGAAGAGTAACTCCATCGTTAGACAATAGAATCGTAAGCCTTTGATCTATATCATTCATAATTCTTGCAGACACGACATTTTATCTTGTTCTATCTGGATGCGTGTAGATCAGAGGTTAGGTAAAGACGGACAACAGTCTCATGCTTGTGTTTTCTCTTGACATTCGTATCTTCACATATAAATTATTTCCATCTGTTCGTTTTTAAGTGGAAAATGCAGATTTGCATTTCTGTAGTTCTCATTCATTTCCTTTGTATGTCCGGTTGTTATTCATTTCATTATCATTTACGCATTATATAATGAACTATTGAGTATCCCTGAATGAACTGAATCAAAACCAAGAGTGGAGTTTACTTGAAAGCCTTAAGGTTCCGTGTACCGTGATTATGACGCTGAATTTCTAAAAATGAGCGTTAGTTGAAAATGGTTACCAGAATCTAGTTGCGTTTCCAATGTTG
Organism: Macrothele yani; assembly: GCA_039090855.1. Lineage (NCBI taxonomy): Eukaryota > Metazoa > Arthropoda > Arachnida > Araneae > Macrothelidae > Macrothele > Macrothele yani. The sequence continues at coordinate 21,305 of JAYWMT010000053.1, forward strand.
TCTTATGGGGATGAAAGGGCTGTTACTTGCGGAAGGTAGAAGCGTTTTTTCATATCGAACTAACATCATTACTGAAGTAATTATAAGTGCAAGAAGCCGTTTCGTTGGGATTACATTACGGGTTCGCCGTACTTGACTTCATGTGCCAGTGGAAGGGTGTGGAACCTGTTTTTCAGTGTAAAATGTAAAATCTTATACGAACTCAAAGCATGCTATTTTTTGGTCAGAGTTTCCCACTTTATGGTAAGGCGATGATCACATCAAGCCGGCCAGTCGTGCTACTACTCCCTAGCACAGGGTGTCCTTCATTGATGCTTTATGACAAAGCAATGATCATACCGAACCGGCAGTCGCACAGCTTCGCCCTAGCACACAATGTCAGGATACTTTATGCCAACCTTTGCTTTGTATTCCTGCATCGGCGCTTTACGGATCAGTAGCCGGACATTGTAGCAGCCGAATGTCTAGCGGAAGGACATGAGGTTGTGTGTTTGCAAAACCTTTCTGAAAATCAGCAACATTACCCGCTCTTCATTAACTGAAGTTTTATTATATGCATATAAGCGTGCCTCATATCTGTCCAGGCATTATCGCTCATCTTCAGGGGTCACTCTTCGTAACGGGACATTTTAATAAAGTTGACGTAAATTATTTCGAAAACGGCTTTACACTTTCGTTTCTGAATATTTTTGCCCAATCACGCGTTACTTAAAACGGCCTCTGAAAACGTTATTGCAGAATCAGTTAAACTTCATCGCTTTTCTTTCAGCTAGTACTTTTAGTATTATCCAATCTAATTTCAAAATGCCTCTGTTTCAATTCGATGCCAGTTTGTTGTTACAATACTTCCTTATTTTTTAAGTTTTTATATTACTTACTCAGGAGATTTTATCTGCTGCCATTTAACTTTTCTCGAATAACACTTTTTCGAGAGAGAAAAATCTACTGTCTTTAAAATAATAACATCTTCCCCTTCATTTCTTAACACCTAGCCATTTCGGTGTGCGAAAAGTTACTCGCTTTTAGAAGCAGGGATTTGAAAGGGGCTGCATGTTACAAAAATAAATATTATAATAGCTTCGCTCTTTGTGGGTACCAAATGAGAAGGAATTCTAATCGAAGATGAAATTCTCTGAGAACTTACTTATCCCAAAAAGATTTAGTGCAGAAATAAGATTTTGGTGTAATTCCTTAAGGATTCAGAACAGGATTCTTATAAAGATTATGGGCATAGAAAAACGAGATTCAAAATCATTTTGAGAAATGTGTAGATTGAAATTTTTAAAAAGATAATGAGCCGTAAATGTCGACAATATCGAAGAGGTAATTCTATCCTAAACGGCAATCTCCCTAATATTGCTTATACCTAGCGGCAAAGCAAAATATTTCGACTTTTCCTCGAAATACTTTGAACATTTTGTGGGAAAGGAAGATCACATTAACATGTCCAATAATATTGAGAAATAATATAGGTAAAAAACTAACATTATCTGATAGTATTTTCAGATAGCTTCACATTTCATGTCCGAAGATTTGCATAACCATTGTCTCGAGAGTTTCTTTTCAAGGTTTATTTCTGATAAAATCATTCTCTCTTGAGTGCTTCGCGTGTGTGGTTCATACCACACACGCGAAGCACTCAAGAGAGAATGATTTTATCAATGGTTATTGGGAATTGTTTCTCGTGCTCAAAGGTGAAGCTTCTTGGATTCTTGAGTAATCTTAACGGCACTTCCTTCGCTGGTGTTAGACATTGGCCCGAATTTCAGTGATCGCTTTTCCACGGAATCAAGACGTTTGATGAGCTATTGTATTCAATAACAAAACAGCGACTAGTTTTTGAAGTTTGCGGTGTTGAGGAAGTCGGAAGTCAATGAAATGAGAAAAGCAATTAGCTGCAAGAAAGTGTGGCTTTTCTCATTCCATTGTATTAACTACAATGGAATGAGAAAGGCAATTAGCTACTAAGGAAGTGTGGCTTTTCTCATTCCGTTGTAGTTAATACCATGGGACAAGTTGTCATTGGCTTATGGAAAGACTGGGGTCGTTGCGCCCATCTTCGCTCACAACATTAAACAAAACACCAAGAGGAGCAACTCAAAATCGCTACATATCTATATAACAAAGAAACAATTTGTGCTAACAGCATGTATAGGGTTGATACATGCTGTGAGCACAGCCTAGTTTGCAGTTTGTAGTCTTTCAATCATCCGTTTTGTCTATTTTCCCTTCGACTGTTGGAGATTATTGTTCTGGTGCCTTCACGCATTTGTCTTACGTAGGCAAGGTAAGGATAAAAGAACAGCAGCAAAATCTAGCTGCTATGCAGAAAAACAGAAGCAAATGGCGCTCATCCTCAGGGTTACATGGACATAAGTGCCTGCAATTTTAGTTACAAGTGAGTACATTGGTTGTCATTTAAGGGCTGCTTCAGTTTACATCAGCAGCTGAAGTTTTCAGTTCGGTGCTCCATTGTTTTGCAAACTACATATATGCGACGAAACGTCGACAGCTTATGTCAACTTTGGAAGTTTCCTTTTATTTCTCTCAAACGGCTCAGTATTCACACTAGGAGATCAAACTGGAGAAGTGTAATGCTGGTGCGAATTTCTTTTTCTTTGATACATTTGAGGCTTTCCAAAAAGAATCAATGTCCTTTTCTACCTGAATTTCTTTTTCATTTACCTTGCATCCTCCAGAACAATCAAGAATAAAATCTCGAGTGAAATATTACAGTAGGCACTGACGAGAGAAAAATTGTATTGAACGCGTACTCCCTGATTTTTGAAATATAAAATATTCATAACAGAGAGTAAAAAGTACGGGGCAAAATATTTCCATGTGGTTTGTTAACTCTAAAATGAAGTACAAAATATTTCAAGAACCTTATGATTTAATTTTCGGTTTTAGTTTTGGACATTAGATATCCCTTAATTACGGCAAATAATAATAATGTATTAAGATTAGGTTTATTACTTCGAGCTAGAAATCGTGCGTCTTATGCATTGTTTTTTACTGTCCTAAGAAGCGCACTAGCTGTGCAGCTGACTGGGGCTTCTCTACGTTGTGTTGGAAAGCATAAAGGGGCATGTAGCGATACAAATTTTACATAATGAAACCAACTCCGTAAGAAAAATGATAAATTTATTACTTATACGCGCCAGTTATTATTCACAGCTATGCCACCATCAACAATGAGAACAAGCTGCGGTGTAACTGAGAACTGAGAACACAAAATCAGTGGCTCTAGCCATATCGCCGACTATGGAGAGGAAAGATGAATCTTGCCCCCAATATATTTAAGGGAGAGGGACAGTTCACACCAAATATATATTGTCCTCTTGAGTTAAATTAATTTTTGTTTTTGTGCATGCATACCGTTTTCGCAATGCGTGAGCTAAAATATTTCAATAGAGAAAAATTATTTTCTCACGATATTCAGGCTATCGTGTGCTGTACTAATTGAAAAAACATGTATTTCTTTCCTTTATAAGGTAGATCAAGGTCCACCTTATGAGGCGAAAGCGATCTATATCCAAAATTATCAATAAATAACAAAGTAAGTAAAAACATTTTACCATATTCGTCATTGCTCATTTGATAAGAAACCTGATTACTGGCCCCGTATGGTGTTTGACATTTTCTTGTGATTTGTGGTAAAAAATTAGTACAGTTATCAAAAATAAAATAAATAAATGAAAACACAGAAATGTATATTCTGTAGACACATTATCTACTTCTTTCTTGCGCTTCTCGTTCTTTATTTAAGTAAATGTGTTTCTCATATTTGCTATAAATGTTTCGAAAAAGTCCTTCTGGATATTTTATAAAATCGCAAACTAACTTTTGTTTTTAAAACTTTTAATATCCAGAAAAAACGTATTTGCTTCCTCGTTCATTTGCATTTAAAAATATATGTTGAATCTCGTAGTTCATCTTTTTGCCCTTTTTTGCATTTTCCTCCTGACAATGGAAGGTACTTTGATGTCTTTACATCTGCCACCCCAAAAATTTCGTGAATTCGGCGCCACTGGCTCACACAGAAAACCTCTCTACAAAAATAATCATATATATGTCAGTTGTGCCATTCTGTGTCGGGATAGACGGATAGATCTGGTATAACTGATTGATCAACAAATTATGTCAGTCATTAACTCAATATTTAAATTAAAGATTTCCGGAGGAACACTTGTAAGACATCAGTTGTTAGTAGATGGCGACTCAAAATCACGCCACATTCACACATTTATACAAAAACTGCTGAACATTCTGCCGAAACCAGATTTAAATGGGGACAAGAATGGAAATAGAAGTTCAGTAGATTGTAAAGTTTATTCCTATAACAAAGTGGGTATACCGCACTTTCTAGGAAAACCCGATGTTACTGCCATTTCTGTATATCCAAGCGACAACGCGCAATAATTGCGTGTTTGTTTTCCTCAACTTTTGTTTCGAAACCCTTTCATTTGTGGTAAATAACAGCCATGTTACATAACACTGTTCGTATAATACTGTTTAAATCATCATGATTCCGTCAGTGAAACTTAGCTTCAAAGACGAAAAACATAAATTCCTTCAGTTCGTTGCAATATGACTGAATTGAAATAGGTTTCTTTTACAAACGAAAAAAAGTTTGGCGCAGGATTGTTTAAACAGCCTTCTCATTTTAACAATAGCAGACATAAGAGCAGTACTAGTTCTGAGTAAATTGCCAAACACAAAGGTCCTAATCGGATATTTTCTCGGAAAGCAAATAGTGTAGAACTCTATTATTCTTTCTGGTCAGAAAAAGATTCCAGCAGCATAAGCTATAATATCGATATTAGAAGCACATAAAGAAAAGCGCTGTGCCTTCTTTAAAGACATCATTTTTCAGCTTTTTCGTAACGATATCAATGTTTTCCAATAAAGAATTGAATATTGATCAACACACATGAGTGTGGTATCAAAATTCACATACATAACGGAGCGATAGGAAAAGGAAAGATAAAATGTCTCTGAAAAAACGGAAATGTAAGCTTTTGGCAGTTTTTACATTAAACATGCACTCTTTTACACTAGTGTTACCAGAGATGATAGAAATCCATGTAATTCGTTAACACATTGGTCTGCGCTCGAGTGGCGCGGACGAATCAGATAATTATCGATTGGAAGTGTGCCCAAAAGTAATAAACGAACTTGATTTATTCTGCCATATTGTCAGGTTCTGATTCATGAGGACACAAAACGTTTTCTTAGAAACACATATTATGGAGTAGAAACTTATTTATATAAAACAGAGGTCCTCGCTCTTTCCACGTTTATACGTCAAATTTCTGTATTAATGACTCATTTATATTTGCCGATCCAATCTGTTCCAACCTCTGACACTATTTCTGCTTTAAGCAGACTTCGTAATCATGGTTCCTTACACCATTGCATTTCTAACTTCATGCACCACCCTTTTTGGACCTCGGGTTCCGGAATTGTTTGGGAAACTGAAAACTCCTAAGGAAAATCACCCCATTAGACCTTTGGTTTCTGGGTATGCTAATCCCACCAGGCCTTTAGAAAAATCACTAGCCAAATATCTTACCCCTCTGATCTCTTCCTCACAATATTCTATTGGGTTGTCGGAAAAGTCATGATGTATTTAGCCATGTTTTGAAAGTTCATTTATTGATAAAAAGAACAAAGATCAATCAATGATATAATGCCCGTTTTGTTCGATGACCTTTCGCCGTCTTTCAGTGAGCTGCAGAATGTCTCGTTCATAGAAGGACCTGTTTTTCGTAGCGAAAAACTTTACAAGGTGCTGATTTACAGCCCTCATCTGAATTGAACATTATACCACACAAGGACTGTTGAAGTGAGCGAAACAAGAGGAAGTCTGACGGCGCAAGGTCAGGGGAGTATGCTGGGTGTGGCAACACATCCCACCCAAGCTCCAATAATATTTGGCGGGTGATCAAACTTGTGTGTGATATCGCGTTATCGTGATGGAACACAACAACTTTACGATGAACGAGCTCTGGATGTTTCTGGATGATGGATTCGTTCAAACTGTCCAATTGCCGACAGGTCACATTCGAATTGATTGTTTGTTCCCGTGGTAGGAGCTCGAAAACACGACACCTTTAAAATCCCACCACACTGAGACCAGAACCTTCCGCTGATGAATGTCTGCTTTGGATGTCGTCTGAGGCGAAGCAGCACGTCGGGACCAAAACCGTTTGCGCAGCACATTGTTGTACTCAATCCACTTTTCGTCACCAGTTATCAGTCGCTTCAAAAGGATCGTTTTCCTCACGTTTAATGAGCATATCGTAGATATTATACGCGTCGTCAATTGAGCTTCTTTGAGTTCATGAGGAACCCCCACAACGAGCTTCCTTACGTATTCCAGCTCCTTCAGGTGGTAATGAACGCTTGAATGCTGGATGTGCAATGTATCTGCAATCTCTTGTGTCGTGTAACATGTGTTTGACTCGATCAATGCCTGGATTTGGTCGTCATCATCCTCGGTTGGCCTCCCGGACCGAGGAGCATCGTTTAGGTCAAAATCACCAGCACGGAATTCTGCGAACCGCCGCAGGCACTGACGTTCTTGTAGAACATTATCACCGTACACTTTACGCAACTTTTCGCACGCTTGACGCGCGTTATTCCTTTTACGGAAGTAAAACAGTAAAATATGTTGAAAATGCACAGTTTGGTCTACCATCTTCAACTTGATGTCAAATCTCCGCAAATCAACCAAATCGCTCACTATTCCTTTTATACTGCAGCTAGAACTGGCACCTGTTGAATGACATAGCGATAACAGAGCTGCGCGTGTATCTAGTACTTCCAAAACCGCCCAACCACCATCGGGTGCCAAAACACGTCATGACTTTACCGATAACTCAATATTTCTAGCTCCACAAAAGCTTTACAACGTGTTAATGCTTTTAAGAATCGTGGCTCTTCCTTATGGCTTCTTTAGGCGTAGTTCCTTCCTTATGGCTTCTTTAGGCGTAGTGACTTTGTTTCCCAACGTCCCTATTTCTATTGTACACAATATCATTGAAGGTAAACTTTCCCAATTGGCGTCTGTACCCCGTGAATAAATTCAAGCTGTTCTGCAGGCATTACGCCGCATTCAGAAACGTTCTTTTTTCAGGTTTAAGGGTAGTTTATATCACCAACTTGAGGGGTCCCCACTTTGAACTCTGTTGGCTGAACTTCTTCTACAAGACGTGGAGGACCGCTCTTCGGACACTTGTCAGGTTACGCCTTTATTATAACTTCGGTATATTGACGATGTTTTGGTCTTTTGTCCTTCCTCACTCGAAAACTTGTTTTCTTTTGCAACGATGTTGTCGTTCGTTTATCCTTCTATATCCTTTACTGTGGAGGTAGAATGTGACAATTCACTTCCTTTTCTAGACTTCTGACTTTTGCAGGAACCCCACCTCCCAGCATCTGACATATTCGGTTTACAGAAAGATTTCTTCTTTACCCATAATGATTTCACGTGCTTCCGCCCATCCGATTAGGTATAAGGTTTCACCCTTACACTTTCTTGTTTGTGGAGTAGTTACCCACTCCTCTTCTGTAGATTTCCGTGAGGAGGAACTTCAAAAGGTATATACCATTGCTCATGAACACGAATTTTCGTATTCAGAAGTTCATAGAATCTACCGTAAAATTCAGAACTCAACACTTTTTACTCTGACACGTGAACGAGAAGTCAAATATGCTGGATCAATGACTTACGACCCTCATGTGAATGTTACTTTATCGAACATCTGTCATAGGTACGGTATCGATTTTGGGTTAAAAACGTCGAACATTTATTCCCTGATTAAAAATGAACGGAACCGTGTTGAACTGTCGGGAAAATGCGGCATTTATTCTATTACTGCGAAATCTGTTGATCCTCAAGGCAAGGACCTTATATATATATCAGTTCAACCTTACGGAGACTAAAAACAAGAATTAAGGAACACCAATATAGTGTAAAAAATGGCTCGTCGTCTACTGCTTTAGCCAGGCTTACTTCAGCAGGTACACATCACCCATCTTGGACAGACGTCTCCATTCTATCTACCTCTACAAGGAGGGAAACAGTACTCTTTAAGAGGAGTATCTACATTTTACATCGAGTGGACACCTGTTGCAATGATGAAGTACCCAGATATATTTCCCAGCCCTCGAAGACGATACTTTCCTCAATTCCGGTTCCTACTTCTAACACGGCAGATTCCGACTATCATTAATGGAACTTTACAAGCCTCTATTTTCCAATGTTACGTTACAGTAAGTGAACTATCTTGAATTTCGTTCCTCATTGAGAACGTTTGGTAACGACGCCCGTGTATAAATGTGTTTCTGGAACTCCAACTCGGTCTTTCATCTGATGATGTCATCGCCGCGAACACGAAAGCACTCATGGGATTTTAACTATGTATACAATTTTAACTTGTGTGTGTTTTTAGTTATTAAAGTTTGCTTGTAACTGGAATCATTCAGCAAGTTTGAAAATCGTGCATTAACAGCAAGTTTCTTCCCCTAAGTAGTCTTTGCAGCAAGAAAAGTTTTATTTTATAATCAACAGTGGCAGTTATCTGTACCATGCTTGCTTCAGTATCACAGTATGAAATAAATACTTATATTTGAAGTTATTATTTGCACTTTCAACTTCATTTTTATAAGAAAAACCATTATTACTATTATTGTCGTCGTTTTTCTAGTGATGGCAGGTTTGTAGAATGACTTCCGTTTGGATTGGGTGAAGCATTTGCTATGGTAAACCTAATTCCTGGAGATTTTTCGGAAAGCTTTTGGTGCCACTACGATTGTGCAGAAATGGGAATCGGTACGAGGTGTGTTGTGGTTTGTTTTCAAATCCTTTTTTCAGTCGCAACTTCTCATGTTCCGAGATGTTCTTGGATACTGTCCTTTAGATATTTTCTTTAAAGTGGAACCGCTACATCAATCTTTGTGTCCTCTTCATTTTTTGTCTGCAATTACAATGTCAGGTCCATTTTGTTCAACGGTGTTGCGTGGGATGATACAGTACGTTTGTCCCAGTGCATGATGTAATTCGAATTTTTCAGAATGGGTTGTGGTTCATACTTGTAGTATTCCTTGGTGGTTAACGCAATATACACTGCTGGCCGCCCAAAATGCAACACCAAGAAAGAAGCATCAGATTGGCCTGAAATTCGCAGCATGCGTCGCCCTCGAGAGGACATGCAAACGATTAGCATTGCAGGGCATATGCAATTCATGAGCCGCCGGCACGCCACCGAGAAGCACTATAAGAAGGGTGCAGAGAAAGCGGGGTGTAAGTAGTGGAAGTGTGTTGTGCAGCCGGACCTGTGCGTAGGAAGCTTCCTGATGCCTCGTCGCAAAATACGGCAGTCATTCCAGCACGTTTCGGAGTTCGTCAGAGGACGAATAGTGGCTTATCGCGACAGCGGTTTATCGTACCGAGACATCGGCACCTGTGTGGGACGACATCCAGCCACAGTGAGGCGAGTACGGATTCGGTGGGTGCAGGAGGGACGGACGGACCGACGTGAGTGATTGCCGTAGCAGCGGCACACTACCAAACGAGAGGACCGGCATGTTGTGCAGCGGGCATTGACGGCTCACACCGCCATATCACGAACGTTAGCGCAGGAATTAGAGTGTGCGGTGCAAAAACCTGTGTCAGCACGTACCGTTTGACGTCGTCTGCGGGAGCTGGGACTTGTCGCACTGCACCCATTGCTCTGATTACCATTGCCGTTACACCACCAGCGAGTGCGGCGGCAGTGGGCCGTTTAACGCCGCACCTGGACTACGGAATGGCACGACATTGTCTTCTCCGACGAATCCCGCTTCTGCCTGCAACACCACGATGGCCGGATCCGCGTGTGGCGGCACCGCGACCAGATACTTTATGACGCCTGCATTATGCATCGCCATACCCGTCCTTCACCTGGCGTTATGGTTTAGGGAGCAATTGGATATGACACCCGCACCCCTCTGGTACGCATCGCCCGTACACTCAACAGCCACCGCTACATCTCCGACGTTTTGGAGCCTGTAGTCTTCCCTTAACTGCATGACCTGCCAGCGGCCAAGTTACACGCATCGTGCAACATTTCTTCACGGCCCAGCAGGTGTCACTGCTGCCGTGGCCCGCCTGTTCGGCTGATATGTCACCCATCGAACACGTCTGGTCGCTGATAGGTAACCGAGTGGCCCGCAAGCACCACCCGCGGCTACGCCTGATTAATTGTGGCAACGTGTGGAAGCAGCCTGGACCGACATACCCCAAGCCTACATCCAAAGCCTCTTTCGTTCGATGTCGTGGCGTGTAGCGGCCGTTATTGCCAACCATGGGAGCCACAGGAACTATTGATGTCTGCGTGTTCCACAAGTCGCACGGGCCTGTAAGCTCAATCGTTTCATCTTTGCATCTGTTGTTATGTGTCCAGTAAATCTGGCTTTGCTATCTCGTGTCCTTCTTGGTGTTGCATTTTGGGTGGCCAGCAGTGTATTAGCTATCCGGTCGTGTTTATTAAAGTGTTCTTTTGAAGCACGGAAAGAGTAATCTGATTAAATATGTATGGTTTCATTGGCTTTTACATACATATATTCCACTGGTCTAGATATTTTACTATACGTTTCTTTTATGTTGTTGTGTGTTCTGATAAAGATGTCTTGAATTCCGATGATGAATCTCTCGGTCTCTGGATAAAGCTTAACTCTTTTTTTCAATCATTGTAGTGAGAGGTTTTTGTAAATGATTTACAGATCTAAGGTGTTCTGATACACAGCAGATTTTTGCTTTTCCAACTTTGCCGTGGATCTGATTAGCTTTCTTATTGAGGAAGGATCTGAGCAATGTTCAATGTTCAGTGGGATAGAGCCTTCTTCAGCTTCTACCACTTCTGTGATGATTACACGTTTCTTCCTAAGAAGTATTGCTATAATTCTTGCTCTTTTTTCCGACTGAGATCTGATATATTGTTTAGCTACTTTCCTCCATTTTTTCTCAAGTATAGTTTTCCAACTAACGATTATGGACGGTGTCATTTGTATTTTGTTAAAAGTCTTCTACTGAGTTTGTCAAGCTCTTGTAAATCAGTATTAGTCCAATTATCGAACTCCAAAGACTACGTTAGCGTAGGTATATCCCAGGATTTGGAGGTAGTAATAGTATTTTCAGCGTATAATTTAATGCTTAGAACTTCTTCACGCGTCTGGTGAATTTTGTTGTATACCCCTTTTTATATATTTGGTTTAGCATTCTAGTTTGCTAGATATTTTAAAACTGGGCATTTTCAAAGTTCTCAAACAATTCATTTCCTTGCCTTCCTACTGATTAGCACGCATTTGTTGAAGCTCTTTTCCACCCCTAAATCATCAATTAAAAATTTAGTTGACAAGTTGCTCTTCCTTGTAGGCATAAAAAATATTTTTATTATTGTTATTATTTTAAATATTACCTAATAGAAATGTTGACTTCGCGTAAAATACTTGAAATGAATATACTTCCCTGTGTACAATTGCTTTTAATGATATTTGGAAACTGAAAGATCTCCTACAACGTCACTCTTTTTACAAAATGAAACAATGAGGAGCAAACCATTAGACGAAACATGAATATAGATTCGAATAACTTTTACAAAAATGAAACAAGTAAGACATCAGCTCATACTTAGATGATGTATATCATCATCAACCTTTATCAATCCACTTCTGGACGAAGGTCTCTGCAGGTTTCTTCCTCAACGGTCTGTCTTGGGCCAGTCTCCTCCATGTTATTCCCCCATATTTTCGAATTTCATCCAAACATCTTCCATGTGGTCTTCTTCTGGGTCTATTCCTGTCCCTTGGAATCCAATCAAAAATTTCGACTGCCCATCGATGGTCTGTCTTTCTGGCAGTATGTCCAGCCTATTGCCATTTCAGGCATTTTATTCTGATCATGATGTCTTCCACTCTTGTCATTTTTCTGATCCACCAGTTCCTCTTCTTATCTCTAATGGTTACACCAAGCATGCACCTATCCATGCTTCTCTGAGTTGTCTCCAGCCTTTGTATGTCTCTTTTAGTTAAGGTCCACGTCTCTTTATCATACGTAAGCACTGGAAGGATGCATTGATCAAACACTTTTCTTAAGCTCTCCAGGCAAGTTTTATACGCCAATTAATTTCTTCATCAATGTGACCCTCACTTGTACGCATCTGGTATCTCTAGTTTTTCTCCATCAAACGATAAATCTTCATTTTTTATAAAAGCATTGTACATCCCTTTTGTCTTCTGAAAGTTCATTTTAATCGCATTTCGTTCCTCCCGTCAGCAAGTTGCTGAATCATACTCTGCAGCTCTGATGGGGTTGTTGTAAAAATGACTACGTCATCAGCAAAACGAAGGTGAGTTAGATAATCTCAATTAACGTCTATCCCTTTGTTTTTCCAGTTCAGTGATTAAAAGACATTTTGCAGTGTGGCATTAAAGAGTTTAGAAGATATGCTTTCACCTTGTCTCACTCCCTTTCCAATTTTTATGTGTGCTCTATTCTCACACAGCCGAATCTTTGCATTTGGATTTTAATAGATGTTATGAATAATGTTAATGCATGCATCTTCAATACCGCAAAATTTCAAAGCCATTGTAACTGCTGATGGTTTCACTGAATCAACGGCCTTTTCGTAATCGATAAAAGTCATGCATCATTGAAGTTCATATTCCCCCGCTCTTTCAATTAGTTCTCTCAGTACGTGGATATGATCTATTGTGCTGTAGCCACTCCTGACTCCAACTTGTTCTCTCGGTTAAGCCATGTCCAATGTTACCTTCAAATGGTGTGAAATAACTTTAGTGAAGATTTTATAAACCTCTGATAGGAGGCTGATAGGTCTGTTGTTCCTGATATCCTCAATGTCACATTTTCTATGTAGCAGGATCATTGTAGCGTTGTTCCAATCCTCAGGAATCTTCAATTCATTTGGCATCGAGTGAAAACTTGAGCGAGTATTGTTTCAATTTCTGTCCTTGCTTATTTTATGATATCTACAGTAATTCCATCTTCTCCTTGAGCTTTTTCCCGCTTCATGTTCTTGATTGCACATGCAACTTCTGCTGGGAGGACTGGAAGTATTCTGGTACTAGTACCTTTCATGATGTCTGGAGTACATGTATCACCCCTTTCATATAATTTGGAGTAGAAATTTTTTACACTTGTCAAACTTTTGCCTCTATTTCTTGTTAGCGAACCATCTACTTTTCTCAGTGACATAAACTGTTTTCTTCCCTTACTGAGATGTCGTTTTGCTATCTTTAGGCTTTGGTTGTTTTCAATTGCTTTCCTCATTAGTGCACAGATGAATTTCTTTACGTCTTCAGTGATACTTTTTCGTACTGTTTTGCATAGGTATTCCCTTTTGGAAGTCACATCGTCTTTACTTGTCCTCATCTCTCTTCTTTTTTGCATCAACATTTTGGTTTTCCCTGATAATTTGTTCACATGTAACTTGTTCTTAGACCCAACTAATTTTGCTCCTGTTTCCATAAGAGCTTCAGTTACTTTTCTGTTAACTTCAGAAATATCAACTTCTTCCGATATTAGATCTTCTAAAGCAGAGAATCTGTTTTTCAGTTCCATATTCAAGGCATTATTGTGTTTTTTAAGGTTTGTTATGTCAATACATTTTGTTTGTCTCATTAACTTGCCACGTTCAAGTTTAGTGTTGAGGTGCATCTTACATCTCGCCTATCTATGGTCTCTACCTGTGTTGAACTTATTTAGCACACTGCAGTCTTCGATGACGAATTTTTTGTTACACATAATAAAATCAATTTCACTTGTCTTCTCATTTGGATGTATCAATGTCCATTTTCTGTGCGGCTTTTTCTTGAAAAAAGAGCTCATGATGAAAAACTCTTCTGCCTTTGCAAACTCTACGAGAATATTTCCACGCTTGTTTCTGTTGCCGTGACCGAATTTACCTACTTAAGTTTCATTCTGTTGCTGTTGCCCTATTTTTGCATTGAAATCTCCCATAATTATCTTCAAGTGCTGTTTGCCTTTGTTATTTAGATGACAAATTTCCTTATAAAATTCTTCAATTTCTTCTTCAGGATGACTTGTGGTGGGTGCATAAGCTTGAATTATCAGCGCCTTATATCTTCTCAAGAGTTTGATAACGTGTCGTGCAGCTCTGTCAGAGGAACTTTTTTCTACAACTTTATCTTTCAGTTTCTTGTTTATTATAAGTCCAACACCAATAGTTCTGCCCGTATCTGTCCCACGATAGTAGAAGAGATGTCCACTTTTCAGTTCAATGAGATCTTTTCCTTTTCTCCTTTCCTCACATAGCCCGACGATGTCCCACATGATCCTTTGTAGTTCCTCTTCCAATTCAAAAACCTTGAATCAGAAGATAGGGAGCGTCTGTTGTAAGTAACCAAAGTCAGCATCAGATGGCAGCCTAGTCCGGCCCTCCGGTGATTCTTAGCATCCTCTGCCTTCATATCGCCCTGGCCGCTGCCTTGGCCAGGTACATTCCAGCTGCAGGAAACTGAGGACCATGATTTAAGTTGTGGAGTCACTTTGGAGGGGTTTGGCCATAACTCAGCACGCTGGCCAAGCGGGTTGGTGAGTGTTGGATAGAATTTCCTCTAATCCTGATGGTATAGTTATACCGCTATTGGCGGTCTTCAGAGCCTCTTTAATAGGAACAGGATGCACCACAAGATGGCGGGGTTGATATTTGTCAAGGAGAGGCAGTGATGTTGCGCATCACCTAAGATGTTGTATATACATACGATTAAGTTTTTACAAAATATGAAATAAACAGTGAGGCGTATGACATCAGATGATATATAGATTAAGTTTGTACACACCAATAAGTTTTTAGAAAATACGAAACATGAGGCGCAAGACATCAGATGATACATAGAGAATGTTTGTACATACGAATACGTGTTTACAACATAAGAAACAAAACGTGAGGCACAAGATACCAGATGATACATATAGGATGTATGTACAGACGTAAAAAAACAAGCCTTAACTTTACTTTGGAACCATTTGCCGCAGATAGACAGGTAAGGTACCGTTGGAAAGTACTCGAAGGAACCTATCACGTAAAGCGAAGAAAAATGCTTATTAAGCTAATTAACAGGTTAATTAGCTCACTATTTCCACATAAGGGGTATGTTATTTTATGCTCATTCCATTTAGCACTTGGAAAAACCCTTAAACTTTTAATATCGTCCCCATCGGATGATTAATAGCGAAGATATTTGCAAATAACGTTAGAGGGGGCATCCATATATCTACATCTGGGAAACACACCTGGAATAGTTCTTTTCCTATGCTGGAAGGTTGGCGTCTTACCCGAACCTCAAACAAATTGAATGCAGAGTACAGAGCAAAGGTTCTGACAGTGATTTGTACGGTAACTTGGGCCATCCAGGAACGGTGTTCATTTACTCTCGCCGTTTCCTTTATAACAACTTCATTTATTCATGCTAATGACTTGATTTAATATTAGAATGAACAGTATGTATTTTTCTAATATCGGAAAACCCGAATCTGTGGGAGTTGAAATTTTTTTGAATTTTCTTGTTTCCGATCCTTACACTTTCTCTAGGCACTGAGCATTCGCGTATTACTGAAACGTTGTATCATAATAGAAAATTGAAGCAGAACCACAAAATCCGATTTCTTACGCTTTCCAACCGTTGGTTGAAAAGCGTATGTGCTCCAGCTTTGTCCGTCTGTCTGCCTGCGTCATAACTTAAGTAAAAATGCTTCGATTGCGACAAAACTTTACCATGTTCTTAAGGAGGTATACTGATCCGGTTCTTTTGAACATCATCGAAATAGGGTCAAAGGTCAGGGCACAGCAGCGAGATTTATTCCCCAGCAATTGTCTCCATAACTTGATTAATATCTTGAATAATGATTTCTGGAGCCGCCGCAGTGGCCAAGTGGCCTAAGCGACGGCTTCTGATCATTCATACGAGATGAGCCCGGGTTCGAGTCTCGGTGACGCATGGATGTTGTGTTTGCCTTACGGCACTGGCACTGTCCTTTCCCTGGAGTCAGTGGCCCTAAATTAGGGACGAGCGACTGCTTATAGCCCACTCAGCTGCTCACGGTGATTGCTAAACTTTCAGTCAAAAAAACAAATTCTGGTATGTTGGAAAGCGTATCGTAATCAATGCATTGCAGAATTTTACTAACTTGTTCATAAAGTCTTTTGTAAAAAAAAGGATCGTATTTGTGTTATCGGCTTGTCTGTACGTCCGTCTGTGGAAACCATATCTTTGCAACTACTAGTCCGATTTGATATTTTATTTTTTGCGTTGGGAAGCTTGAAATGTGCGAATAATGAACCCTTATTTCGTTTTTTTGGTTCTTTTTTCAGTGTGCAATTTCGCTGCTAGGTGGCGTAAACGCAGATGATATCGAATTCAATGCACATTTTATTACATGTATATTTGCTTAAAAACAACCGATTCAGAAAATTCTTTTACCTTTCGATTTCATTTATGTCGAAAAGCATTTCAGGTATAGTCACTTTTTTAAGTTACACATAGATATTACGCTAGGGGGCGTAAAAGTAAATTGTGTTTCCCCCGATTTCTGTGCTTCTAAATCTCCGATTTGAGAAATTCCTTCTTCAGCGGATAAAGCTCCTGATGGAAAATCTTTTGCATACAATTTCTAAGTTTTGCTAAAGAACAGTTTGGCTACCACGGGGCGTAAGTGTTAATTTCTGTTTCTGATGTATTTGCAGCAAAATCTGAGCTTTTAAAATTTGGATTGAAAAAGTTCTTTCGTGGACCGCTACCACTCATGTCGAGAAATGTTTTCGGAATTTTTTCTGCTTAAAATGATGCATGGTTTCTCCGACAGGGAGCGTTGATATATATCATATTTTTGTTAATATTTCTGCTTCTAAGAATCCGAATTGAAAACTCCGTTTCTTTTTGCATATAGTTTCTGATGCGAAATGTTTTTCTTATAATTTCCAAATTTGCAAGTAATTCATAGACTTCTCAAGGGGGTGTAAATATAAATTGCGTTTTCCCAGATATCTGTGCTTCTAACACTCCGATTTGAAATATTCTTGCTGTATCACATACAGCTGCTGATGGGAAATGTCTTGCACATATTTCTTTTATTTGGTAAAGAATATTTTGGCCACCAGGGTGCGTAAGAGTTTATTTCTGCTTTTGATGTATTTGCATCTTAATCTGAGCTCCTGAAAATTCGATTGAAGAAATACTTTCAAGGACCCATTTAGCTCTCTTTGGGAAATATTTTCAGAATACTCTCTTCTTACAATAATGTATAGTTATTCCGCCAGGGGCGTAGATGCATATCTTATTTTTGTCGATATCTCTGCTCCTAAAAACTCCTTAGTGTCCGATTTTAAAAATTATTTCTTTGTTCTAGACCATATCCGCTGCTAAATATTTCTCATGTAATTTCAAATTTTACTTAACGCAGAAGTCCGCCACGAGAGGGTGTAAGTTTACATTTCCGTTTACAGCAATATCTGACGAATTAAAACCCCGATTGAAAAACTTCTTTCTTCGGTCAAATACTACTAAATGTACAAACACTGTGAACGCATTTTCTTACCAAATTATTGCAAAATTTCGCCGCTAGGGGATGGCAATGTTTTTCTTAAAATCTCTGTTTATAAAAGTACGATTTAAAAAATTAGTTCAACATCGGATCCCATTTATCTTGTGGAACACTTTAGGTTAGTATTTGAGGAGTGCTATAGTTCACAGTTCTGTCTCTAGGTGGTGCTTCTATACTTCTGTTTGCAGCTGTATTTTCGCTTCTGAAACCCCTATTGGAAAATTGCTTTTTTTACTGTATGCCATTCACGACAATAGATATATGAAACATTATCCTCTTTAAATAATGGACAAATTTCCCGCAAGGTGGTGTAAATGCCAATGTTTTTTTTTTTTTTCGCTACATCTGTTTGCGGGAGACGCATTTGAAAATTTGAAAAGTTATTTTTCCTTAGCATAGCTTTTTCCAAGAAGAATATTTTAAGTCACTTTCCACTTTCCTATTACGCAAAATTCTTGAGTTAGAAGGCGTAGACTTATATCTTGTTTACTTCTATATTTGTCCCTTTAACTGTTCGATGTGAAAATCTGTTTGTCTCCGATATTCCTTTGCTATGAGAAAAGCTTTGCGCGCTATGTGTTAATTTTTGTAACGTACGTTTTAGACGGTGTTAGGAGAAATGAAGCTGTTTTATTTCTGGTTTTTTATTGATTGTAAAAATCCGGTTAATATTTTCTAACTGGTTAACTTTGAATCACTTTGAAAATTTTAATTCGCGTCAGAAACGGTTCAAAAGATGTGTTCATTACAACAGAAAATTCGGTGTCACTATTATTTTTAGTTCAAATATTTTGAAGGCACAAATACAGAAAACCAGGATCTAAATATCAAATATAACTGGAAATACGTAAAAAAATCTATGCTGCTTGCCATTGGTCATGTATTACGAGAACCAGCTGAAACGTCCACGGTCGAGCTGCGCACACAGAACCACACATGAACACGGAGTACAAATAGTCCAAAGAGTCCAAATTAGGACACGGAATGGTTCGACTTAATGAAATAAACCCGCAAATATAGTTCATGCTCTATTCTGATATACTGAACCGTGAAAAGAGTTTTTGTCACAATGATTAAAGTCGTCAAGTCAACTCTTATATATATAGATTGAAGAGCAATTGAATTAGAGATACCTGTCTAGTAACGTGTAACACCACCTTTCGCCCTAATGACGGCGGCGATTCGTCTAGGCATGGACTCGACAAGACATCGGAAGCGTTGGGAAGCCATACGGATCCACGACCCCTGAACAAGCTCCCACAGTTGACGAAGATTTGATGGAGGGGGATCAGAGCTTCGAACATCTCTCTCGATGGCATCCCAGATGTGCTCGATGGGATTGAGGTCAGGTGACCTAGCTGGTCAAGGAAGCGAGTTCAGGTCGGTGGAGTGTTCATCCAACCATTCGGATACAATTCGGGAGCGATGGCACGGTGCATTGTCTTGTTACAGGATGAGGTCCCCAGTGGGATGTTGAAAGAGCGCAAATGGTCGTCCAGGATATCCAGGTAACGTTGACCTGTAAGGGACGATGTCACAAGTACCAGGGATCCCATTTCAGTCCACGTAAGCAGTCCCAAGACGATAATGCCACCTCCATCAGCTTGAAGAGTGCCCTGCTGGCAAGAAAATCCATCGCTTCATGTGGTTTGCGCAGTACTCGTATCCTACCATCCGCATGTACCAACGTGAAAATCGACTCATCAGTCCAGGAAACCTTTTTCCACATGTCTGGGGTCCAGTGGCGATGTTCCCGCGCCCATGCTAATATTTGCACGCTGTGATGCACGGTCAGCAGCGGTACCCTCGTGGGACAATGGCTTCTGTACACCATAGCGAGGAGATGGTTCTGGATGGTGTGGCTGTTTACACGTTTTTGTGCACCAGCGTTAAATTGCCGAGTGATTTCTTGCACTGTGGCCCGTCTATCTGCTATTACAATGCGAGCTAGCCGACGATGACCCCGCTCATCAACACGCTGTTGTCCACGGCAGTTGGCCCTTGCAGGGATGGTTTTACCGGGTTCGGTGTACTCACGGTGCACCTGTGACACAGTGGCTCGTGAAAATCCCAGTGTCTGCACGAATTACGCGATGGAGTTACCCATTCGTCGGGCCCCGACAATTTGCCCACGATCAAATGCTCTTAGATCCTTCATCTTCCCCATACTGCTTCCGACTCTTACCGATTCCCGTCGCATCACTCCTTATACTGTCGGATCGCTGCATACGTCATGTCGTGTCCGTTTACACGGCCGCCCACAGCGCCACATTTGCATGCCGACTGTCTCTGATTCAATTGGTATATACCATGGGACATATGAGGACTGGCGCTTATGTTAATCTATTGAATGGATACAGATTAATGTATATGTGCTCCAAAATACATATAACACATTTGAAGTCCAGTTTCTCTTACTTAAAGATTACTATTTAACTAAATTAGGGCATTAGCACAGTTTAAATGATGCAAATGTATGAGCTATGCTGTATTTTGAGAATTTCTTTTCTGGCCGTCCATGGCATTTCAGAATATATAGCACATCGATGTGTTCCCAGTGGAACACATTGAGAAAAGGTTGACAATTCATTCGGAACCCATCAAAAAAGTACTTCTGGAAAATGTATTCGCGGTGTGTTACGGCAGTGTTCCATTCTTTTGCCACGAAGTGTCCCGAAAGTGTTACGTACAAATACTAGTATTTTCTATCATAAGACATTTATGGCGGAGAGAAATTTGATAACACATGCGAAACAGGTTGTTACACATTCGGAACACTTTGGCAACGTTTGAGGAACGCAAAGATCACCCAGTTTTTGGAAGTGGCTTTAGCAAAATGTTACGAAAGCATGAGATTTATTCCAAATAATTTGTTATTTTCCACCTCAAAGTTGCTAAACAACCCCCCTAAGTTTCATTGCATTTGTCTTTCACTAAAAGAATCAACGTATTGTATCACTTGCCACCCCCTAAAAATTAATAAATAAAAAAATATAACATTGAGTTTACAGTTCTTGTTATATTTACTCAGTACAAATTCCTTTTTTTTCCATCGCAAATATCTGTTTCAAATAGTTGACAAGAACCGATATAGTAACAAGAACCGATTTTCAACAACTGCTGGTGTGACGCCATTGCATCTAAATCCAGATCTAAATCACTCTTACATGACGTCAGAGATGCATTACGTCACACGATTAACGTCACACAATAAACTCTTTTGAAATAAGAAAGCGTTACGTTAGGTATTTTAGTACTGCTTTGTCGTTCATATAATTTTTTTCATTTAGAATCCTATCGTCTGCTTGCCTCTCTGTTAACACTTTTTATAGCCAATTCTGGCTATAGGTGTCTCTCAATTCTTTATTCGGGAGGTTATTTCTCTAATTTCCCATGTTGACCAGACGGCTTGGGAAATGT
Source organism: Macrothele yani (assembly GCA_039090855.1). NCBI lineage: Eukaryota > Metazoa > Arthropoda > Arachnida > Araneae > Macrothelidae > Macrothele > Macrothele yani. Next base: position 42,354 of record JAYWMT010000053.1, read on the forward strand.
ATTTTTCTGCTACTGCCAGCATGAGGAGAAACAAACAAAGTGCATCCGGGACCGACTTAACAGGGAACCATTTACGCATTGGCGTCCCCAAGCCCAGGGAGGCTGTTGAAAACCCCGGAAAAATAGCAGACTAGATGGCCGGCAATCCCGAGATTCAAACACCCGAGAAGAATTCTGTCGTATGAAATTTAATTTTAAGATTTCCTCGCGAACCTAAAATGTTTATTTTAGATGGTCAAACCAGTTTCTTTTCTCATTTAAGTTTAAAAATTGAGAGCTTCAATGAAGTAGATAACAGTGTATTTTTCTTATTTCATGCACATGCTGACATGATTTGGGAATTTTCTTTTCCCTTTTTTCTTAAACTACGAAATTCTCAGAATATAACTATTTTTGCTTATCGCGGAGTGTAACCAGTTATTATCTTATTTATATTTGTACAATAAATAAAAAGGAAAAAAAAAGAAAAAAAAAGAAGAAAAGGAAAATGTAATTAGATCCTTATTAAACTACACTAAGTAAGCTTAATGCTCCAAACCCCACTGGTTACTGTTATTTTCTTAACCGATAGTCGAAAACGACTAATGCCGAAGAGGAAATTTGCTTGCAGATCAAAGCTACAGGCGTAGATTCGGCTTCTGTATTGCAGCGAAATATATTGCAGACAGTTTAAGCAGTATATCTCCTATGGAATTTATCAATGAATCGAAAGGATATGCAATTACATGCGTATTGTACCATAATTCGAGACGGAATGGCCACAACAGCAAATCTGCAATACGAAAAAAACCAAGCACACGGGTTCACTTGCGCAGGGAACAATTTGGAATTTTCATTTTCATGATTACAGTTTCATATATGACTTTAACGAAGCTGTAAAGGTATTTATGTAAACAATACACAGAAGACACAAACGAAGCTTTCGTTTTGTGGAACGTACTGTTTTTTGCGTTTTTGAATTAAACAATATACAAGAGTCAGCTATGTAGCCAATAGGAAAAAATTAAATATGTAATTGCACGAACTATGTCGTAAGTTAAGTTATTTTTGTGGAAAACTTTTAACGTATGATGTTTATCATTAAAAGTTGCAATTCTGAATTTATGAGTATAACATCTTTACTGCTTCCTTCAACCAACTTCACGTAGAAACACTTTCTCCTAAGCATTTCTCAGTACTGCGGGGTAAACTGATTTACAGTAAGTAGAGGAAAATATGTTTTTTTTTAATGCACGGCCCCTTAATCGATGTATGCTTGAGTTTTCGCTTATATCTCAGCAAGATTTTATTCTACCACGCTGAAAATTTGAATTTATGCGTTTAATAATATTTCGCATGCAATGGACTACTAACCAGATATATTCATAATAATATCAAATTCATGTTTTTTTCATTATCATATTTCATAATTTATAATTCCCTTAATATACCCGTTCTGATCTTGTATAGCGGCTCATATTATCTGGGCCTCTTTGTGTTTTACTGTTGCAACACCGGATCACTGTATCTGTTCTCGATTAAATGATACAAGTCAAAAACAAGTTTTGCAGTTTAACATTAGCGACATCTTTTTTTCCGTAGCTCACTGTACACATATTTATCGGTCGATTCGTATGAAATTTGGAATTTATGGTTTTACTACGTACTGAATAGAATGCAGGTAAAATAACATACCTCTTATACGGAAAAATTCGGAGATAGATAGCTAATTGGAATGGTAATTAGCTTAATTAGCATGTATCTTCATATCACATAATAGTTTCCTTCAAGTGCTTTCCAACGGTACCTTACTTGTTTGCATGCGACAAACGGTTCGGAAGTTAAGGAGGGTGGCTCGTTTTCTTTTTTGAGGTATGTATACATATGAATGTGGAAATTAACTTTTTATGAGTTACTCTCATTAGGCATTCGGTTAATTAAAGGTGCTTGATCTGCAGAGTGGACATATTAGATGTGCTTTAAGCCATGTTTCTACGCAGGAACTGTGAAATGTGTGAAGACACTGCAGTTGCCTGAAATACAGAAAGAAAATAGAGTTTACTAAATAGAAAGAAAACCTTCCTTACATTTCAAAACATAAAATCAGGTGATGGATTTTTACTTATTTATTAATATTTATTTTTCATTAAAGGTTTAACGACTAGAGTGAGCAACTTAATGGGCTATAAACAGTCGCCCGTCCCTAATTTAGGGCCACTGGCTCCGCGAAAGGGAGAGAGCCAGTACCATAAGACAAACACAACATCCATGCCTCACGGGATTCGAATCCGGACCCTTCACGGACGAATGGTCATTAGATGGATGGATTTTAAAAGGAAATGTTTCAGTTTCATTCACATACACTAAACATAAGCGATTAAAGCATGCACACAAGTACAAAGGTTAAATGGATATGGAAATCATGAAAACTTAAAGCGGGAATAATTGTTATTCATTATTGGAATGAAAACAATGAAAGCGCTGTCGTTCATTTTAACCTCTTTCAAACGAAGATATACCAAAAATCTCCTGAAGCATGTAAAAATCAAGTAAGGGAATACTGTGCCTAATCACTGACAACAAAATTTCCTAATTTTTTTAAATTCAGATAAACTTCTGAAATTAATACTAGAAATGGAAACACACCCGATTCATCTTTGCATCTCGGAAAAAACACAAATAACTTTGTTGAAAGGAATCAGTTGCTCAATGAATTAGAGCATATTGGAAAGCATATTTATGTGGACAAACGAATGGGTACTGCCAGCAACAGACCATTGCTTCATTATGCAATCAACCAACATATACAGAAAACGACACTTCAGATGAAAATCAATTAGCATGAAACTTCAACATGTTGAATGCTTTTCTTAACTGCTGAACAATCCAACATGATAATTTATCAATGAATGTACTTTTCAGAATAATTTTGAAAAAAAGGAACTACAGCAATCAGGACAATTCGGTCTCAAAAAACTCGAAGATATAGCTAACAGATCTAAATGATATTTAAAGGAGTTCCTTTAAAGCACTATGTGCAATACGAATATCATTTGTGATACATCATATTCCATGCATTTACATTGCAAACATCAGAAACAAGTAAGGTTTTACAACAGATAGAAAAGGAGGCAAATTAAAACTTAACCGATTGAAATGATAAACTGGTTTTTATAAATTAAGGAACAAAATGAAAAATCGTGATAAGTTGACTGTTTAATTATCGTCAAATATACACGTAATTTGCATATGTTACAGGCGAATTATTACAGCATCAGTAAATGACATGCAAATGAGGGCGGCTGGCAAAACTTCATCAAAATTAACAGCATGAAATTAGTTGATTCTCAGTGAGTCGCCAATTCACGTGCAGAGATTAAAGAAATAATTTCGTGATAGCTTGTAACGCAACAATTACTTCGAGACACTATTTACCAATGGAATTACGCTACAGAGCTATAGGCAGATTTGATGCAGGCCAAAGTTAGGCGAATGAACCCTTTATTTCGGCCGCATAGGTGCAATTACGCTACATTCTTACTGGAAGCCAAGAATGCTCGCACACACACAGCGCGGCTGGTACGGCAATACGTTGAAGATTATACTATTGTCCGTATGGAGTTGCTAGTACGCTCTACTAACCTTAATCCAATCGAGCCTGTGTGGGATACTCTAGGTAGGCGTGTTGTTGTCCTCCACACTCTCCGAACCTTGCAGGGTCTTCAAACACCTTAGCTACAACAATGAGCAATACTGCCTTCGGATCTCATAGATTAATAACAGCATGAAACATAGCTGTTGGATCTGTATTTCTGTTCGGAGTGACCACACTCCATATTGAGACTCGTTTTAATTGAAGTTTTGGAAAACTGATTTACGTTTTCCTTATTCTTATGCAAAATGCAAAATGTAAATGCTTTGTGTAAAATGGTCTTGCGATTTTCCGTGACACATGGAACAATGAAGATATTCCCCAAAATTCATTCAAATTGGTTATATATATTTTGAGCTAAAGCAATTTTTCAAGTTATTCCTTAATTGATGGAAACCAGTGTATATAAAGGTATTCTTTAAAATGGATATCTCACTCAACACACACATATATATCCGGTTTCTCTCTCCCATTAAACTTTGAGATCAAATTTTTGCAGTACAAGCTATTTAGCTGCGTCTCAACAGAACTGAAATGTTAGAACTCGGCTTCATTTATTACAAACATAAAGAAAAAATTCTTAGAAAGTCGTTTCAAAATGAAATGGGGTCTGAAATAAGACACTATTACAAATTTCCAAACAGCATTTTTTGAACAAAACGGGTCTTTAAATAATAACATTTATTCCAAAGAATAAAGAAAGGAAATTCTGGAACGTGATTTGATTACGAAAGTCTGTTTGAAATGGGTTACTTTTGCAAAGTTACTAAAGCAGAATTTCACTAAAAAGACGCTTTAGTGTATAGATTGACAGCCAGCTCAAAAATGTGAGATTGGTTTTACAGTAACTTTGTATAAGAATTCATGCCTGGTGTCGTGCATCATTCCTCAAGAAGCGTCAAATGTTATGTGACTACGAAGACTTCTGAAGCAGATACCATAAATTTATTCGCTCATACCAGTAGAAAGGACACAGCTGCTAGACTTTTATTTAGTTCAACAATATAAAAACTTACACTCGTATCACTGAAAAGACTTAAACTTTTCATATCTGTGATTTCGCGAGGATTTAAGGTAGATGCAAGTCTTTAAATGAATCTTCCATCTAATTTCTTTTATGTGTAGTTTTTGAAACCTCAAACTCCATTCAGTTTTGAACAAATTCCTCCAATCTATCTTTACGCAATTCGTGCAGTGCCCAATTTTAGTGCAGTTCTTTTATAGATGAAATGAATTCACTAATTTAGTATTAAACAAATCTGAACTAAACACGGATAATCTATCAAGTGGTAATCTGAAAAGCAAGTCGATATTAAAGTGCCATAGAAAAATAAAATACATGCACGGTAACCTAATACACAAACTTATTATGTCATTCAAGCAAATTCAGTGTTATTAAAGCCAACAAAAACGGTAAGTCTGTCGAGTTTAATCTCTCAATTATGATATCCCTTTTTATAATGCCATTCCTACGTTTCGTATGTTATGCGAATCGCATACGCGTGTTAAATCTACTCAAAGTATAAGAATTACTCTGCCCAATAGCTGACGAGATAAGAGCCATCGAATGCCTTAATACACCAGAATAGTGAAACGTAAAATTAATGTTTCTTTAGCTTAGATTTAAATCTGTAAAATTAACGCCATTTCTCGAGAGGTTTAGCAAAATTATTGCACATTTTTGAGAAATTGTGTGACGTCTCCATTAGCGGGGTAACGTTTGGGCTATCTGGTATGATGTTTGTGTCTACGGAATAATACATAATAACAACGTTCAGTAATGATATTCCTGAAATCAAATCATGCTCCTAATCTTCATTTAAAAAAACGCGAAAAAAAATTGAAACCGACGACAAAACCGTAATGGAGATCAGCGGCTCATTACAAAACTCAATTAAAAGCTCAATTTTTAATGCCACAATAATAATGCATAACACCCTTTCTCACTTTAAAGAGTCTAAATTGTCACTTAGAGAAACATTTTATCCCGCATGAATTTCTAATTAAATCTTTCTCGGAAAATTCCACGAGAAATATTAAGAAAGCTCATCTCGTACATCAAACGAGAACTTCGTCCAGAACTCTTATTAATCTATCCCTAATGCCAAGCACTTTTCATACTGAGTCTACACCTTGATCATATATTAACTGTATCGCTGAAAAAATCTTACATTGTGCTTAACCAGTTTGTAAAACAAGAAATAACACATCTGCCGTGTACGTTTTCTTTTCGTTGGCTTCACGAACACGGTGAGCATCTTAATTGGCTATAAGCAGTCCCCCGTCTTGAATTTAAGGTCACTGGTTCCAAGGAAGGAAAACAACCAGTGCTATAAGAAAACCCCATAAAACGAGAAAGGGCAGGGATTGACGCCCAGGCCCATCTCGAACGAATAAAACGCCAGTACTTCCTACAACTCGGCCTACAGGGCGACCACCTGTGTTTGCATGCGGAAAAAATTGTGGATGAAATGGAATTCCAAAAGGATCTGATATGTGATTAAAATGTTGGATAAGTGGCAGTGTGAATTCCAAAAATTACTGCCTTCGTTATTTAGCGCAAGACGATTTTGAAACGATATTCTTCTTTAATTCTCCGTTCACTGATATCCTCTTTTGTACGAAAAATTGAAAAGTATTGCCCATGCAACGCTATAAAAAGTGTCTATTGTCATTTTAAGAGTTATTGTATTACTTATTTTACACAAGGTGTATTTATTTTTTTATTTTGGAAAACAGAGGTAAATGTGATTTTTACCTCACTTCTGTCAGATCTTCGACATCTTCCTGGCAAACGATACAAGTAACACCGTCTTCATTGCCATTCTGTTCTGGATCCTAAAGGTGGGAAAAGGGATAGAAAAATTAAAAAGTAAATAAAATGTTCTTCTAAAAGTTGAAATACATTATACAACAATGCCATATAAAATATCAAAGAATGCAAGCATACGCAGTATATATGTATATATCATCATCATCATCATTGTCAACCATTATCAATCCACTGCTGGACGAAGGTCTCCCCAAGTTTCCTCCACAACGGTCTGTCTTGTGCCAGTCTCCTCCATGTCACCCCTGCATACTTTCGAATTTCATCCACCCATCTCCCATGTGGTCTTCTTCTGGGTCTTTTCCTGTCCCTTGGAATCCAATCTAAAATTTCGGCTGTCCATCGATGGTCTGTTCTTCTGGCAGTATGTCCAGCCCATTGCCATTTCAGGGATTTAACTCTGATCATGATGTCTTCCACTCTTGTCATTTTTCGGATCCACGAGTTCCTCTTCTTATCTCTCCTGGTTACACGAAGCATGCACCTCTCCATGCTTCTTTTAGTTGTCTGCAGTCTTTGTATATCTCTTTTAGTTAAGGTCCACGTCTCTGCACCATACGTAAGCACTGGAAGGATGCATTGATCAAACACTTTTCTTTTAAGACATAATGGCATATTGCTCTTGAAAATTATGCTGTTTCTTCCAAAAGCTCTCCAGGCAAGTTTTGTACGCCGATTAATTTCTTCACCAATGTGACCCTCACTTGATATCTGCTGTCCAAAATAAACGTACGTGTCTGTTATCTCCAGCTTTTCTCCATCAATCAATAAATCTTCATTTCTTGTAAAAGCATTGAACATCACTTTTGTCTTCTGAAAGTTCATTTTTAATCCCACTTCTTTACTCTTGTCAGCAAGTTCTTGGATCATACTCTGCAGCTCTGATGGGGTAGTTGCAAAAATGACTACGTCATCAGCAAAACGAAGGTGGGTTAGATAATCTCCATTAATCTTTATCCCTTTGTTTTCCCAGCTCAGCGACTGAAAAACACCCTCCAATGTGGCATTAAAGAGCTTCGGAGATATGGTGTCACCTTGTCTCACTCCCTTTCCAATTTTTACGTGTGTTGTATTTTCAAACAGCCGAATCTTTGCACTTGCATTTTCATAGATGTTATTAATAATATTAATGTATGCATCTTCAATACCGCAGGTTTTCAGAGCCATTGTAACTGCTGATGGTTTCACCGAATCAAAGGCTTTTTCATAATCGATAAACGCCATGCACAATGGAAGTTCGTATTCCCTCGCTCTTTCAATTAGTTCTCTCAGTACGTGGATATGATCTATTGTGCTGTAGCCACTCCTGAATCCAGCTTGTTCTCTCGGTTGAGCCATGTCCAGTGTTACCTTCAAGCGGTGTGAAAGAACTTTAGTGAAGATTTTATAAACTACTGATAGGAGGCTGATAGGTCTGTAGTTTCCGAGATCCTCAATGTCACCTTTCTTATGTAGCAGGATCATTGTAGCGGTGTTCCAATCCTCAGGAATCTTTCCTTCAGTAAGGCATCGAGAGAAAATTTGGGCGAGTACTGTTTCAATTTCTCCACTTGCTTCTTGTATGATGTCTACAGTAATTCCATCTTCTCCTGGAGCTTTTCCCCGCTTCATGTTCTTGATTGCATGTGCAACTTCTGCTGGAAGGACTGGAGGAACTCTGGTACTCGTATCTTTCATGATGTCTGGAGTGCATGTATCATCCCTTTCATATAATTTGGAGTAGAAATCTTTCACTCTTGTCAAAATTTCGCCTCTATTTCTTGTTACAGAACCATCTTCTTTTCTCAGTGCCATAATCTGTTTTCTTCCCTTACTGAGATGTCCCTTTGCTATCTTTAGGCTTTGGTTGTTTTCAATTGCTTTCCTCACTAGTTCACAGTTGAATTTTCTTACGTCTTCAGTGATACTTTTTCTTACTGTCTTGCATAGCTCTATATATTCCACTTCGGAAGTCACATCTTTAGTTGTCCTCATCACTCTTCTTTTTTGCATCAACATTTTGGTTTTTTCTGATAATTTGTTCACATGCAACTTGTTCTTAGACCCAGCTAATTTTGTTGCTGTTTCCATAAGAGCTTTGGTTACTTTTCTGTTAACTTCAGAGATGTCCACTTCTTCCGATGTTAGGCCTTCTAAAGCAGAGAACCTGTTCTTCAGTTCCAACTTGAAGGTATTATGGTGTTTTTTAAGGTTGGTTATGTCAATAGATTTTGTTTGTCTTATGAGCTTGCCACGTTCAAGTTTGGTGTTGAGGTGCATCTTACATCTCACCAATCTATGGTCACTACCTGTGTTGAACTTGTTTAGCACACTGCAGTCTTCTATGACGAATTTTTGTTACACATAATAAAATCAATTTCACTTGTCGTCCCATTTGGATGTCTCCATGTCCATTTCCTGTGTGGCTTTTTCTTGAAGAAGGAGTTCAAGATGAAAAACCCTTCTGCCTCTGCAAACTCAACGAGAGTATTTCCACGCTGGTTTCTGTTGCCGTGACCGAATTTACCTACTGAAGTTTCATTCTGCTGCCGTTGCCCTATTTTTGCAATAAATATATACACTGCCGGAAAGTGAAAAAAGAACACCAAGAAGGAATTGGCGGACGATCGTGAAATTTACATATGTTAATGGGGTCGAGTTTACGTAGGTCTGATATTAATTTCGGGACCAACTGGTGAGCGCTTACGTCATTGCACGGCATAATATGCAAATTATCGTCGGGGGGTATTTAAGGAGTACGGCGAAGTGAATGTAATCAGTCGTCGGCGTACGGACACGTGCGAAGACCCTGAAAAAGGCGCAAAACCTGGACATGGAAGACGTTTACGATTTCAGCAGTTATCGGACTTTGAGCGAGGTCGTCTAGTCGGACTCCGCGATGCCGGGTGGTCGTATCGGCGGATTGCGGAACGAATTGGACGCGAACTATCGGTGGTGTTACGATGGTAGCGTAGATGGTCCGAGGAACATTCCCACACGAGAAGACGTGGAACCGGGAGTCACAGACGGAATGATGAGCGGACCGATCGACGCATAAGAAGAGCGGCGTTGTCAAGCAGAATATCCACTGCGACGCAAATCCGAGCTGCCGTTGCACCTGAGGTGCCTGTGCGAACAATCCGCAACTGTCTACTGGATGCAGGACTACGTGCATGTGTGCCTCTGGCATGTGCACCCCTGACTCCAGCCCACCGTCAGTAACGGCTGCAGTGGTGCGCCAAAGTCTGCACTGGAGAACGCAATGGCGATCTGTCGTGTTCAGCGATGAAAGCAGATTCTGCTTGGGAGCCTCCGATGGCCGTATGCGTGTTCGTAGACGCACAAGACAGCATCTCCACCCGTCCTGCATCCGCCGGCGACACACAGGGCCTACACGTGGTCTCGTGGTGAGGGTAGCGATCAGCTATCACTCCCGTACACAACTAGTGTTTGTACCGGGTACGTTAAACAGCACCTCCTACATCAACAATATAATTTAGCCCGTTGTTGTGCCATTTGTAAGGTCGGTCCATCGTGGTGTTTTCCAGCAAGATAACGCACGCCCGCACACGGCACGTGCAACGCCCCATGCACTTCAGGGTTTGAGACAATTTCCATGGCCTGCACGTTCACCGGATTTGACCCCATTGAGCACGCGTGGGATTTAATGGGACAAAGACTTATACGGTCACCACGGCCAGCCACGACCATCCCCGATTTACGCGTCCAGGTTGAGGATGCTTGGAACTCAATACCCCAAACTTACATTCAACATCTGTACGACAGACTCCATGCCGAATTGCACACTGTGACGCAGTTCATAGCGGTTCAACCTCGTGCTAACCATGTTACATGTAAATGTTATTTGTCAGTTTACCAGCAAATACAGCTGTATTTTGCCATAACGCTTTGAGTACGTTATCCTCTGTATTCCGTTATTATGCTGTATATATTTCGTTGGTATCAGACGTCTCCTTCTTGGTGTTCTTTTTTCAATTTCCGCCAGTGTATATACATTGAGCAGCCACTTTATTCTGACCACCCCTCTGTATTTCGTTGGGCCACTTTTTGCCTTTAATACTGCATCGATTCTTCGTGGCTTGGACTTCACGAGATGTTGATAGGTGGTTTGTGGAATCTGAGACCATGCTTGCTCAATAGCACTTTCCAGGAGTGTGAGATTGCAGGGTTGTGGATACAGCTGTCTGATGGCTCGTTCAACTTCATCCCACAAATTCTCAATGGGGTTGAGATGTGGAGATTGTGGTGGGCACCTAACCAAAGTAAACTTACTGGCATGTTCCTGAAACGAATATGAGCATTATGGCAGGACGCATTATCTTGTTGAAAGTAGCCATCGCCACTGGGATAAACCATCCACATGACAGGATGCCTTTGGCCCGCAACGATGTTTAGATATCATGTGCCAGTCAGACGTTGATCAACACGAAATAAAGGGCCCAAAGCATGCCAGGAAAACATTCCCCAAACCATAAAGTAGCCTCCACCAGCTTGAAGGTTTGTAGCAATGCATTTGGGGTCAATGCTTTCGTGTTGTTTCCGCCAAATTCTCCGGCCGCCATCTGCATGGTGCAACTGAAAATGTGGTTCATCGGACCACATAATTTGTTTTCAATTATCGACTGTCCAATCTTTGTGCTCCTGTGCGAACTGGAGACGTTTTCTCTTGTTAACTGCAGACAGCAAAGATGTTTGAACAGGCGTTCGGCTGCCATATCCCATCTCATGCAGTGTACGGCGAACAGTGCGTGCATGGATCATTTGAGGGGATCCTTGATTAAGATGGTCTGCAATTTGCTGCACGGTTGCCCTTCTGTTGTCTGTTACCAGTCTGGACACTCTCCGTTTTGCCCGAGCAGTCACTAGTCGATGACGACCACACGTTGCACGTAGAGACCCAGTTTGTTTGGCTAACAGTTCAGTCTTTATACACTTTAACAACAGCTGCTCTGGAACATTTCACGAATGCGGCAGTTTCGGTGATACTTGCTTCATGGCTCCAAGCTGCTACAATAATCCCGCATTGAAAGTCCGTCAAATCGCATTTTTTACCCATCTCGTCACCCAAAAATCACTTATACTACTGTCGCAAGCACTAAGCTTTCCCTTTTAATAGTAACTTCACCCTCTGGTGGTAGCAGCGTACAGCCATAGCTCATTTGCTTAAAACTGTGTGGTGGTCATAATAAAGTGGCCACTCAGTGTATATACTGCGTAAACTTGAAGTCTATAATATATATACACAGTCGCGACACATTATGGTGACCACCTCCTACTTTTGACGTCAACAGCGCTTAGCCAATGACAGAAGGCACGTGTCGTGAGCTGGCTTGGAGGGTATATAAAGTATGCTATAGGCAATCTGAAAACATATCACTCGCTGCTGTCATGGATAAAGGAGCTATTTATCAGATTTGCAAAAAGGGATGATTATCAGCTCTCGAGCAAAGGTGGCAGTATTTCTGAAACAGCGCAGTTTTTGAACTGTTCGCGTTCTGCTGTGATTAAAGTGTATCGTGATTGGAGAAACTGCACCACTGCGGATAAGCGATATGGAAATTACAGAGCACCACGTGTCATTGGTTTGAGAAGTGAACGTCGGCTTCTAAGGTGCGTGAGGGCCGATCGGCAGGCTACAGTGGAGCAACTTACTGGTCGAATAAACTACGGGGCTACCGGAAGTGTGTCTAAAACGACAGTTCAGCGACCCTCGAGTCTCCGATGCAGACGGATGGTCACTGCAGCTATACTAACGAAGGTGCATCGGTATAAAAGGCTTACTTTTGTAAGGCAGTATCGGAAATGCACGTTCGGTGATCGGCGAAGGATTACCTTCTCTGATGAGTCACGTTTTCTGCTTCATCGAACAGATGTACGTTGGCATATAACGCTAGAAATATCGGAGAACATGCACTCTTCAGCTATTGCTGACAGAACACAAGCTGGTGGGGGCAACGTTATGGTCTGGGGAATGTTTTCGGGGCATTCCCTGAGTCCACTCATACCTGTGGAGGGCACTATAGACCGAATGCGTGGTGAATCCATCATTACATACCACGTGCACCCATACATGCTGATTGTCTCTCCTGGGCGGATGGGATCTTCTAGTACGACAATGCGACTTCTCACATAGCACGAAATGTCCGCGAGTGGTTGGAAGAGCACGATGTAGACTTCAAAGTACTTCTCTGGGCCCCTAATTCCCCAGACTTAAACCCAATTGAGCATGTGTGGGATCATTTCGATCATCTTGTTCGCTCTATGAATTCTCCACCACGCACCCTCCAGCAGTTGTCAGATGCAGTGCAATCAGCATAGCTTCATATACCTGTGAATACCTTCTTGCACCTTATTAAGTCACTCCCATCCCGTCTAACTGCTGCTCGCACTGCACACGGCTGTCACTCTGGATACTAGCTGATGGTTACAATAAAGTGAGGCGACCGTGTATACTGTATATCCGAACGCAAAGATAACCTTCAACCAACGGTAAGTTTTGTTTGGTACAGAACAGCGCAGCCGTAAAATAAACTTTAGCAATTACCACCGAGCAAAGTTGCCTCCTAACTGTGATCAGCGGAAACCCCAGACCAACCTGAAGGATGTCTAACGGAGACCTTGCCCTACAGGATTGTATTTACGCCATCAGATGCTTTGGTGGTGGGAGGAAGTGGTGAGAAGGAAGCGAAACAAATGTTGATAATGTAACTGTGTAACGGGCACGATGGGTTGCATTGCGGAGGGCTCAGTGGCATGCTTAAGTGAAATGAAATGAGATAAAGAATAACTGTAGCAATATTTGAAACAACTGCAGTTTTTTCTTGTGTTGAGATTAGTTATATGTACAGTTCTTTCAAAGAGCAAGTACGTTTTACCAATAGTGCTCCTGGGTCAACGACATTCAGTGATCTTTTACTTGGAGCCCAGATGAAGAGGTTTTAATTTTTCACAAATCTGGAACTACTAACAAATGGCGGGCACTGAAGAAACATTGGTTTTACATTTTCAGTCCAGCATCTTTTAACAACTGACCTTTTACTTGCAGGTGCTCATGGCAGAAATGAGACGAACAGAAAGTGTAGGCGTTTAAAACTGAAACGGAAAGTGAATGTGGTGATTAAACGGCGTGAAATAAAAATATTTGCTCCTGCAATATTCCATTCACGATAATAGCTTCGATGACATTTTACGTAAGCTTCTTTGTACTCATTTCTGTTCCTTTGAAGTGTGTTGGTCCACAGATATTTCGTTAAGATACAATACATAACTGCTCAAAATCCGGTGGAGGAGTTTGCGAACGGAACAGTAATCTTAACCTTTGAAGAAATGAAATACCAGAAATTCCATTTCCTTATAACGTTTTCTTTCTATTTTTTTACTTGCATTTCATAAAAATGTACAGTATTTCCATGTCTAAAGGAATCGCAGAACTGTTTTTAATTGAGGAATTATCAAGAAAAAAACGCATGTTAACACGTGGACAGGCACGGTCTCAAACGTAAAGAAAAATGTCGGACAGTTAGTTGGTTGTAGGTTATACCCATCGGAAATTTGACAGAGAAAACAGTAAAATCAAATTTCCAGTTGAAAATTACACGCATAATGACAAATTCAAAACGATGATTAAACAAATCTAGTTAAAATCTTCCCGTAGAAAGGCATGGAAGTATCTACAGCTAGTACTAACACACATAGAACCATGGTCTTTAACGTAAGATAATGCGCCGGCAACGGCGGTGAGGGGTACACGTAACACATGGCGCTGTCAACCAAAGATTTTGAATAAACCTATTAACGTCGTCGCGACTATTCTCGCAGAGGTGTTTTCCCACATATGTTTGTAGTGTTAATCTCCCTGGATAACGCCATCCGTAAGTGTGTGAAAGAATAGCGCACTAAGTGGTTATTTCAACAAAAACCACATTTTTACAATAATTTCTATCAAGTGTGGTGTTAGTTTCTCGTAGCAATAGTTCAAAAAAATATTGCTGCAGGTATATAAAGTGTACTGAAATATTTCTGTGCAAGAGAGAAATTTAAATAATATTCCATAACGGTGAAACGGGCTATTGTTGCATGGGCTTACAGCTCATTATACAACAAGATCAAATTATAGCAATACTTGAAATCTTTTAAAACAGTGCAAATTAATCCAAAATCTGAATTTTTTTAATATTAAAAATACGGCTACGAGGGCATACACCTCAATTCCTCTGCATTTTTTGCTAAATTACAAGTCTCTAATTTTAGCAGTTTTTTCTGTAGGCGGTTGAGTGACAGAAGGACATTGAAATTTTATTATTACACATTATGATTGGATGGATGACATATACATGTTGGGAAGTTTGGCATCTCCATTTCTCCCACATTTGTAAAAAACTCGAAATGTAGGTAGGAAAATATAAAGCACACTATGTGTTCATTTGCGAGAATGTAACATTTTTGTTCAATTTGAGAAAAATAGGGTTCATGAAAAAAAAAACACGAGTATTTTTTCAGTTTAGAAGAGGCACGTTTAATAATTGTGTTGATTTTGTGCAATTTTTTATAGCCTTACAAACAAAATCCTACGACAGTTACAGAGAAAAGAACAAAAATACCGGATATCTAAATGCTTTAAACAATAGAACGTTTGTGTTATGCCCACCTTTGCTAGGGTACAATACTGTATATTTGCCAAACAAAATATACTAAATTTCACCATGAGAACATGTAAAATCGCAAACATCAAAACAAGCTATCAAATCAAGACATCAAAACCTATCAAATCAACAAACATAAAATCAAGTCATTAACAAACATAAAATCTAGATATCAAAACCTATCCAATCAAAACATCAACAAACATAAAATCAAGACGTCAAAGCAAAATATCAAATCAAAATATCAAAACACATGGAAACGAAATATCCTAACATATAAATTCTTTCTTGAGTCTTACCGCTCTCCATTGAAATCTATTTGTTATCTGATCAAGAAATTCTCGGAAGTGCTCTTCATTCCTTGGCCTTGGATTCTTCAGAAAAAAGAGGGAAGGTGACATTAGCTCAGCAATGCTTTATTAAATAAAACAAAAATAAACAACTGAAGATCGATTGAGGAAAGCAAAGAAATTCATAGGATAATCAAATACTGTATTTTATCAGCATTATTTTGTTTCTTCAGACGCTGTTGAAAAAATTCTTTAAACAAAGTACCGTATTTCCAGCAGTATTTCTTCATTAGCTATAAAGAAGCATTCCTTGCTATACAGAAATGGAAATAATGCGATTTCTTAAACCAAATAAACAATTGATAAGAAATGCACCAGAAAGCGCCTACACTATCTGATGTTTTCAGAGCAGATTCTCCGTATTGCATTTATCCAATAATAACTACCTTTCGCTTATTTTCGTATTAAAAAACGTTTAGTGCTATATAACGAGCAAAATCTTATTTTCTTTTCACGTGACAAAACCTTTAAAACCCCACCCAAATAATGAACATGAAAAAAATGCACATGCACAAAACAGCATCTCACACAAGATGTTAAGTTAGTCATTTTCTTCGTAAATATTGCTGTTATGAGGAAAATGACATTTGGACATCGTTATCATTCAAAAATTAACGTCATGCTTCCTACAGTTCGATTCAAAAGCTTAAAAACGTCAGAAGGTCCTGAGGGAACAATTCAGTTTTGAAAATAGTCCCATTGACTATACTGATTGTCTCAAATAAGTGTAAATCCATAAAATGTTTGTGCTCGACAAAATTACCTATTGTACTTCATTGGTTTAGTCGGACACCGTTTCTACGAGACAACGTAAGAACAAATATGTTTCATAACTTGCTACGCAGTTATAAAACATGTTTGTTATAGAAACATACACTGCTGGCCACCCAAAATGCAACACCAAGAAGGAAACGAGATAGCAAAGCCAGATTTACTGGACACATAACAACAGATACAAAAATGAAAAGATTGAGCTTACAGGCCCGTGCGATTTGCGGAACACGCAGACATCAATAGTTTGTCTGGCCCATATCGTTGGCAATAACGGCAGCTACACGCCGCGGCATCGAACGAAAGATGCATTGGATGTGGGCTTGCGGTATGTCGGTCCAGGCTGCTTTCACACGTTGCCACAGTTCCTCAGGCGTAACCGCGGGTGGTGCTTGCCGTGCCACTCGGTTGCCGAACAGCGACCAGTCGTGTTCGATGGGCGACATATCGGGAGAACAGGCAGGCCCCGGCAGCATTGACACCTGGTGGGCCGTGAAGAATTGTTGCACGATGTGTGCCACGTGCGGGCGCGCATTGTCCAGTTGAAACGTGGCCGCTGGCAGGTCTTGCAGTTAAGGGAGGACTACAGGCTCCAAAACGTCGGAGATGGTGCGGTTGCAGTTGCGTGTACCGGCGATGCGTACCAGAGGGGTGTTGCGCCCCAAACCATAACGCCAGACGACGGACCAGTATGGCGATGCATAATGCAAGCGTCATACAGTATCTCGCCGCGGTGCCGCCCCACGAGGATCCGACATAGTCGTGTTGCAAGCAGAAGCGGGATTCGTCGTAGAAGACAATGTCGTGTCATTACGTAGTCCAGGTGCGGCGTTCAATGGCCCACTGCCGCCGCACTCTCCGGTGATGTAACTTCAAAGGTAATCGGAGCAATGGGTGCCGTGCGACTAGTCCCCGCTCCTCCAGACGACGTCGAACGATACTTGCTCACACAGGTTGTTGCGCAACACACCCTAATTCGTGCGCTAACGTTCGTGATGTGGCGCTGCGAGCCGTCAATGCCCGCTGCACAACATGCCGGTCCTCTCGTTCGCTGGTGTGGGCCGGCAGCGGCAATTGCTCACGTCGGTCCGTCCGTCCCTTCTGCACCCACTAAATCGATACTCCCCTCACTGTGTCTAGATGTCGTACCACACGGGCGCCGATGTCTCGGTACGATAAACCGCTGTCACGATAAGCCACTATTCTTCCTCTGTCGAACTCCGAAACGTGCTGGAATGACTGCCGTATTCTGCGATGAGGCATCAGGAAGCTTCCCACGCACAGGTATGGCTGCACAACACACTTAACTACTTACACCCCGCCTTCTGTGCACCTTTCTTATAGTGTTTCTCGGTGGCGTGCCGGGCACACATGATTTGCATATGCCCTGCAATGCTAATCGTTTGCATATCCTCTCTCGGGCGACGCATGCTGCGAATTTCAGGCCAATCGGATGCTTCCTTGTTGGTGTTGCATTTTGGGTGGCCAGCAGTGTATATTAAAAATAAATTTTGTTTAAGAGAAATTATTTAATTCGTTTTTAGCAATCTTGAAAATTCGTCGAGAACTGGGCATCAGAAATAGGTCTCAGAATTGGACATCAGGGAAGCTTTCTGGATGTTGATTTTTAAGGCACCGAAGCAATTAATAAGGCTTCTGAGGAATATTAATTCATGTAATAATTATATTTTACTTGAATAATAAAATGTTTGAGATATTTATAATGGAAAAGTGGAGAGTTCTAAAATAAGAAAAAAGAAAAATAGAAAGTTCTAAAAATATGTAAGAAAAAAGAAAAATGGAGAGAAGTAAATAAAATCATATATTAAGTTATATTTTGGAGTAAAGTGGAAGCAAATCTTTGAAGTCGCAGTGGCTAATCTAATAGATTAGCTTTCATAGCATTATAACAGTTGTATAATTCCTTTGAATGTCTCTTCTTCCCCTTCCTGCGGATTGAGGAGGGAATTAATGAAAATGCGAAAATGAGTAGAAAATCACATCACTCGCTTCTTTTTTGCTTTGCATCTATTTTTCACCGTCGGGCTTCTTTCTCAAAATAATAATATTCACTGATAACTTACTATTTCATTTGCTTTGGCTTTTACCACTCATTCCGTTTCCTTAATAAATTCCGTGAGTCCTAAAATCGCAATATACACTAAATACCCACTGATTCAACACGTGAAAAATCGAAATTAGCCGTTACGTGGATGTTTGTTTTGAATTTTTAGCACGCTCCTTTTACGATGTTTACCTTTTACTCCTTTTCTTTTTTGTCATTTCGCCTGCAATCTATCTTTGACACCACCAACAAAAAGCTGATCCGATGAACCTGTTTTCTTTTTGAATGAGATTTCAAATTCAAATGGCAAATAAAAATCTCTCACCTACATGTTGGACTAAATTTTCACACATTACTTGAGCTCCGATCAGCTCAAATGACACATTCCTGACACTGTAGACACTTGAGCCTGGTTAAGCCACGAATTGAATTTACATTTGTTGCAGTTTCCCGAAATGAGGTGCACTCGTACTAATACGTTCCACACGTCCAGAGTTGACGGGTCTGGTTTTAAAAACAAATTTCAGATAAGAAAAAATTTAAATTTTTAAATGTAAATGGACAGTATCATCGCTCTTTCCACGTTATTTTTTAAACAACGCATAGCGACTGAAAAATTGTATTCCGGCACCGCTGGGATCGAACCCCAGAACTCTCGATAACTAGTCGAGTGCGTTAGAATTTACGCTACGGCGCCAACAATTCTCAGCGCCATGCGTGGTTTTTCAGTCAGCATCTGACTACACGAATACATATTGATGGTCTCAGCAACTGAGATGGCGTCATCTGGTGGCATTTAAGGCAACAGCTATTTAATTGTAGCTGATAAATTCAAAGGGCGATAGAAATGGGTAATATATATCAGAATACAATTTTTCAGTCGCTATGCGTTGTTTAAAAAATAACGTGGAAAGAGCGATGATACTGTCCATTTACATTATCTCCACGTATTTGATATATATTTAAATTTTTATATCGGTTTTCCCTAGTTCTATGGAAAAAAGTAAATAAAGGCTAGCTCCTGTTTTATTTTGATTTTCATCCTGTGATGTCTGGGTCTGTCTTTATCATGTTTGGAATATGAGTATGGCAGAGTTTAATGAAAATTCAATTGTAACGCTTGCTAGAATGCTGGCCCCAAAATAAAATCAATAGAATCTGATCTTATTGTTTTCGTACATGAAATCTTTATATTTGCATTTCTAAAGAAGTACATGTATAGTGTTTGCATTTTCAGATGAAAACAAAAAGAAAACTGTCAGCAATACTTCATGCATAATCATTACAAACCGCAGTAAAATAATTGACAAAAAGCAAAAAGTTGTGTGAAAAATAAGGTAGTGTGGCATTATATTATACTCAGATTCGTCGTATACAAATTATTATCACAACAGGAAAAAAAGTCCCAAAATCTGGAAAACGTATTTTGATTTCCTTGATGGGTATGTAAAAGAAACGTTGTTAGGCCGACGCCAATAGCAAAGCAAGCATGTCTTTATCTGCAAGAACGCATACGGGATTGAGCTCTGTCGTTAGTATTTTTTGCTTCATGTACAGTGGCATAGCAGACTAAGAATTTCTCTCTCATGAAATCTGGACTTAAAACATCCATTGCAACTAGGACAAGAAATGTTAAAGGTTCTCTGCAAATAATTGAATAAGAAGGAAAAATGCTAAAGGAAGGAAGAACCATTAGTAATAAGTAAGTTTAAAGTGGACAGAGATAAGAGACAGAATGGCAAATATATATATTGGTAAAACTTTAGAAACGGAAACAGAATAAAGCATTTCATTTCGGAAAGTAGGGATAAGGCTCTACAGTATGGAACGTAAGCGTGTACAGGCAAAAAGGGGTAAAGAAGACAGAGACAGGGAGAGATAGAGAGAGAGGGGGGGAGAGAGAGGGGGGAGAGACAGGGAGAGAGAGACAGGGAGAGAGAGAGAGACAGAGAGAGTGAGTCATGAACACGTTCAGCTTAGAAATCAGCAGACACATGGCTACTCTGGGGACTGCAGGGAAAGGAGTAAGCAAGAGAGAGATGGAGAAAAGGAATGTGGGTTCGCAAGTGAAACATACTGAAGTAAAAGAAGAATCACAGAAAAAAAGTGGAAATAGGAACATGGGGACCTGAAAAAGTATGAGGTTGAATGTTAAACAAAGAAGAAACTTTTCCTGAATTTCGTAAGATAACGTCCAAAAAGATTATGATGAACAGATCCTACACATTTTTAGAGTGAAGAAAAGAATCTTTGTGTGACAGATCAGCTATTGAAGAAACTGCCGAGAGAGAGAGAGAGAGAGAGAAAGAAAGAGAGAGAGAAAAACATACAGACAGACAGACAGATAGATAGAGAAAGAGAGAGAGAGAGAGAGTTCGCACGTAATAAAGCAACACACACTTCAAGAAAATAGGGTGTAAAGGAACTCCACTCTGTCCTGGCATTTCTTCATTGCGCTCTGTGTTATGTTTTTTAAAAACATATTCATAACCGTCAGACTGAAAGCAAAATTTTCCTCAATAATTTTAAAAATAAAATATTACGTGCCTCCACCGAATATATATTGCCTCCCCCAGAAAAACAGTAAGGGCTATGGGTATCTTATACTGGTTGGCCAGGATATGGAGTAACGCAAGCGTAGGGGCCCTGATCCAAAATTTCCACAATCCTCAAGTCGCATATTCTTTAAATAAGCGATCTAGTCTTCGCTTTGATTACCCATTTTTAACGGGACATCTACTGCATGTAGATGTCAACGGTAACTGTTTCATGACGCAAATTATTTATTGCTGTTTTTTTAAAATAAGAGATTTAGCTGCTTCGCTATGGTTAACCCGATTTATCTTGACACCTACGTAATGGTATACAAAAATAGTTTTATTGCAATAATCATAGCCTATTTCTTTTCTATTTGTCTGGAAAAGCACAACAAGAATCACGAAGAAATTGCTATCAGAACAAGGGGTAATATTTAACTAAACACCAGACAATTTTGCTCTCAATGTAACATACCTGAACATGAAATCAGAATTCTTGCTATTCATTCTAATCAATTCTTATTAACATAGATTTGCGTAAAATAATTTTAACTCTTACAACTAAAAAGATAATTACTATGATGCCTTACCTCTGGGACAAATCTCCCAAGTTCGTCGATGAAGACGCCCAAAAATACAAACCGGTATTGTGAATCTAAAGGCATATTTCTTTCCTGTAAAAGATTAGAGGTAAAAAATTAGGATTCGAAAATGTACCAAAACGCACAAATATCTGATAATCTTATGCATTACACATGATAAATAAACTGATAAGGCATAGTACATTTCATTGATACTTGTTATACTGCTAAACAACATTCAAAGGCAGATTTTTTAAACCTTTTCCAACGGTTTTGACATTGTGAAAGTGTGCCGTGATAACAGTATGTACTTCCTGAGAGCTTCATACCCAAATTGCCTTCAGAACGTTTAACAACGGAATTAATACGGGCAAGAAACTGGTGAAAGCTTTTTATTTAAATCTCCTTTTCAAAAATTAATTGCGCACGTACTATCGCTCTCAATCAACGTGTGGCTTTTGTGAGTGGTGTAATCAACGAATTAAGAAATAGGGAATATACAAGTCCTTCATGTACATTTGTCAAAATCTCTTTAAAAAACAATGAACTTGGAAGAAATCATTTATTAAAATTAATTATCTAAAATTTGAAGCCGAGTCGTTATAATTTCTTCAGGAAGCAACAGATTGTGTATCAAAGGAAATTGTTGTCAATTTTTTTTCATTTTTTTTCTGTTGTAGGATTTAGCTCATATTTTCAATCAAAGAGATACTTCAAAGTTTGTTATTAAATGTACATTTGATACTTAATTTTATCACTAAAAATTGATGTACTCAGAGTGGCTGCGCTGATTTGTCTTTTCATTTTTTTTGGGGAGGGAGGGGGGATATAACGTCCATAGTAAATATCTCGAAGGACTGTAAGCTGTTGCCTGTCTCTTATTTAGTATCACTAGGCCCAGGAAAAAGGGAGATCCAGTTCTGCCTCTACACGATTCGAACTGGGACCAATGTAGGGCGAAAGGTCAGAAGCCTGAGTCAGCGGGGCCCCATCACTGATTTATCTGCAGTAACAAGCATATACACTCAGTAAACAAAACATGAGAAACAGTGATGATAGGCTGTTGGCATGTGCATTCCCCGCACAGGATGGAACTGATCTAAACCAAATGCAGGCCATAAATAGGCAGACATCAGTCCTAAATAGTGTATCACAATCGACCACCACTTGAGAACCTGGTGATATGAGCTCCTTTCATCGTGGGCGCATTGTAGGCGCAAGACAGATGGCTCGTTCTATCGCCGAAGTGATAAAAACACTAGGGTTCCCTAGTGTAACGTAGTAAGAGTGTATAGGGAGTACACCATCGATAGAGGTATCAACGCACAGAGAACAAGCAGTGACCAACCGCATGCCCTTGATGACCGTGGTAGACTTGGAATGTCCAGTCTCCTACAGATCAATCGCTTGCAATGGTGGAATAGGTTGCAGGCTCAAACAGCCGCAGAGGACGAACGGTACGACGTAAGCGGCACACACTGAGCTACGGTAACTGAAACACGACTTCTGTGCCCCTGTTGACTGCTCGTGACCGGACATTATGCCTCGTCTGGTGCTTGTAACATCAAAACTGGACTTCTGCAGAATGTCACGGCGTCGTGTGGACTGATGGATACCACTTTCAGAAGTACCGAACTGACGGGAGGGTGCAGGTGTGCAGTCGACAGCATAAGGTCATGGCCCTGTCGTTTTAGGTTGGGGCTGTTCAAAACCGAGGTTGCTCTGTAATGGTTTGGGGATCCTTCTCATGGGACACATTATGTCCCTTAGTGTGTATGGAGAGCTTCTTAGCCGTTGCTGGTGTCCAGCATGTGCTGTCTGATCGCCTACACGCTTTCATGGCCTCCGATGGTCTGTTCCAAAACTACAATGCTCCGCCCCACCGGACCGAAACAACCTAGATATGATTTGAGGAAAACTAACCTGAGTTTGGAACCACCCATTGGCCCCTAAATTCTCCGTGTTGAAACCCTGCGGAAGCTCTTTGTGATGCCGCGAAACGTAACATCAGACCCATGTAACTTAGACCGAGATGTGGCATGAACAGGCTGTTATTCACGATATAGGAAGGACAATAGTATATACCAATAATGTACGATTTTTAGAAAGACCAATAATATACCTTTTTTATAATCATAAATTTCAGTCTGCAATTTGCTTCTGCGGCGGATGTACTTCTTGAGCTTACGTTCACACCTATACAAACACATACATATAGCGACACAGAAAATGGTAATATTCTTATTACAACTATATAATTTTATCTTATGCGTGCCAGTAAGAAAGCACAGAGCCCAAGAAGCTATTAAAGTACCAGTTGCTTGCAAGTATTCTGTTTCAAAATATGTTGTGGCTATATATGAGGACGCGTTAGACTTCGAATTTATTCATCACGTTTCAAGATTGCGATAATTTAAATATACTAAATTCTACAGCTATGTGTCACTCAGATCCTATTCTGGCATTTAATTTAAATTCAACATATATAACGAAATGAGCTTGTATTTAAATGGAAACCATGTTCCGATTTCGTTTTGTGTAACAGCAGCTTCAGTAACTTTTTTTCATTATTTCCTGTGTTTTGATGAATCGGTAAGAATTATGAACTTTTACCTTGTTTTCTCACTGACTTGTAGCTATCGATGACAGTACGTTTTAATGCTAAGTCTGACAGGCTTTCATATCCAAGTGGTTGGCATCAGTAAGAATTTTGAACTTTTACCTTATTTTCACAAAGACTTGTAGCTATCATTGACAATATTTTTTAATGCTAGGTGTACGTCTGTCAGGCTTTCATATCCAGGTTGTTAACATCGCTAATAATTTTGAACTTTTACTTTATTTTCTGAGACTTGTAGCTATCGATCACAATTTGTTTTAAAGTTAGGTGTCCGTCTCTCAGCCTTTCGTATCCAGGTGGTTGGCATTGGTAAGAATTCTGAACTTTGTTTTCTTACTGACTTGTAACTCTTGATGACAATTTGCTTCAATGCTAGGTGTTCATCTGTCAGGCTTTCATATCCAGGTTGTTGGCATCGGTAAGAATTCTGAACTTTTATTTTGTTTTCTCATTAGCTGGTAGGTATCGATGACAATTTGTTTTAATGCTAGGCGTTCGTCTGTCAGCCTTTCATATCTAGATTGTTGGCATCTGTAAGAATTTTTAACTTTTACTTTGCTTTTTTACTGACTTGTAGCTAACGATGAGAATTTGTTATGCTAGGTGTTCGTCTGTCAGGCTTTCATATCCAGGCTGTTGATATCGGTAAGAATTTTGAACCTTTACTTGTTTTCTCAACTGATTTGTTCATATAGGCTGTTGGCATCGTTAAGACTTTTGAACCTTTGTTTCCTCACTGATTTGTAGCTATCGATGACAATTTTTTTAATGGTAGGTGTTCGTCTGTCAGGCTTTCATATCCAGATTGTTGGCATCTGTAAGAAGTTTAAACTTTGTTTTCTCCCTGACTTGTAGCTATCAATGACAATTTGTTTTAATATTAGGTGTTCATCTGTCCGGCTTTCATATCCAGGTTGTTGAAATCGGTAAGAATTTTGAATTCTTACTTTGTTTTGTGACTGGCCTGTAGCTATCGATGATAATTTGTTTTAAAGCTAAGTCTGCCAGGCTTTCATCTCCAGGTTGTTGAAACCGGTAAGAATTTTGAATTCTTACTTTGTTTTGTGACTGGCCTGTAGCTATCGATGATAATTTGTTTTAAAGCTAAGTCTGCCAGGCTTTCATCTCCAGGTTCTTGACATCAGTAAGAATTTGGAGGATTTTCACCTCATTAAAAATTTTGAACTTTTGCTTCCTCAATGACTTTTAGCTATCGATGGCAATTTATTTCAATGCTAGGTGTTCGTCTGTCAGGTATTCATATCCAGGTTGTTGGATCGATAAGAATTTTGGACTTTTATTCGATGAAAATTTGTTTTAATGCTAAGTCTGTCATACTTTCATTATCCAAGTTGTTGGCATCAATAAGAATTTTGAACTTTTACTTTGTTTTCTCACTGAGTTGTAGCTATCGATGAAGATTTGTTTTAATGCTAGGTGTTCGTCTGTCAGGCTTTCATACCCAGTTTGTTGGCATCTCTCGGAAATTTGCCTATGTAAATTTGCTAGTTATTGATTAACGTCTTTTTTAAATCTTGTTGCACCGTAAAGAATTCATACTAAATCTTTCAAATATGTGTGTCAGAAAAAGAACGGGGTAGAAATCCTCGGTATAAAAATGGGCAGATGCGCGTGCTACTGACAGATAGTTGGAAATAAGAACTGGCCCAGGATCGGGCCCGTGTGTCACACCTTCTAATTCCGTGGAACCAACTGCCCTATACTAAGGAGAAATGACTTCCCTAAGATGTTCACAGTAGAAGGTAAGTCACTCGATTATATTCACATTAATATGCGAGACTTTTTCCTTCGAAAAAAAAAGGTTTGTTTTTGTATAAGTCATGGGCACAAAGCAGTTACGTAGAATGTGTGCTCTTGCATGGGATAACAGGGCTGATGAACTTTAAGTTCTTCTTTTACACTTTCCTACCTCCAGACGTTACTTAACGACTCGAAAGTTTTTTCAGGGAGAAACTGATTTTAATTCTTTTTCGGAAAACTAACTTGTTGCGGAAAATGGAATTTTGATGTAACCATACATATGGCAGTAAATTCTCTGGAAATTTCCCTTATGACATATGACCCGTCCTCGTACAAAAACAACAGGCGCAGTGAGTGATCTATATATATAAAAAGATAAATGTTTGTTCGTATGTCCGCTATAGTTGGTATGCTATCCCATAGTACCCTAACTTAGACCGTACATAATTTTTGGAAATAGTCGAAGCCCGGGGTCAAGAAACCTCCACACCAAAATTCAATAAGAGCTACAGTTTTCAATTTAGAACCACCAAATTTGGTATATTATTTCATTGTACCAGAACGTAGACTGTAGAGTGTTTCTGGAAGGGGTGGGAGCCAAGGGTCAAGGGCCCCTCCCCCACATAAAATTTACATAAAAGCTACAGTTTTCAATTCAAACCCAACAAATTTGGAATACTATCTCATGGTACCCTAACTTAAACCGTAGATGGTTTTTGAAAGGGGTCGGAGCCCGGGGTCAAGTGGCTCCACACAAAATTTCTGTGAAATCTAGTTTTCAATTAATAACTACCAAATTTGGTATAATATCTCATGGAAGCCAAACTTAGACTGTAGATGGTTTTGGAAGAGGCCGGGCGGAGCCCGAGGTCAAGGTGCCCCCATACAAAATTTTCGTAAATCTACAGTTTTCAATTTAGAACCACCAAATTTTGTATACTATCTCATGGTACCCTAACGTAGACGGTATATGGTTTTCGGATGAGGTCGGAGCCCGGGGTCAAGCGGCCCCACACAAAATGTCCGTAAAATCTATAGTTTTCAATTTAGAACCACCGAATTTTGTATAATGTCTCAGTGTACTCTAGATAGACCTCAAATGGTTTTTGTATGGGTAAAGGGTCCCCCATAAAAGCTTTTGCAAAGAAGTTCCATTTTTTACTTTTAAGAACTGCAACACAATTCAGCACTCCAATACTAAAATCTACGGTCTAAGTTAAAGACCGTAGATAACAATAAAGTGCAAAAATACACGTTTAACGCTGTATTATAATAAAAACACAAATAAATAAACTTAGCTTTCACCAGCAACGGGCAGCTTCATCAGGCAGTAATACAATCTAAAGTAAATGGAGAGTTCCAGATATTCAACATTCAAAACGGTAAGTAAAACGATGATCAATGCCAATGCAAAGTCGCATGCACGCTACACGACATAGACACATTGCATTTTCCGTGTTGCGGGATTCTCAGAAGCGCACGCCAGATGTACGGCAGTTCTTTCTTTGTTGTTTCGTAAAAGAAAAATAAATAAATAAATTTGTTTTTATTTTTCACTCTTGCAGCCGTCCCAGCGCCATTTCTATTTTTTTTCTTTTTGGCAGAAATATTACTGCATTTGCTAGTCATTGGCAGTGGCTGGCATTAATTTGGAGGAAACCTGTTTTTCACACTGACAACTGTACGTCGCCTACTCAAGGGTTGACAATCCTAGAAATATCAACATTTTGGCACCCAATGGAAAAACCAAAAATATTGTTTACCAAAGAGCAATAACCTAAATGAATTAAAGTAAATTTACGGGAAAATTACAGGAATACCTTTTTCAGTTATTAACTTTTACCCGCTGAACAGCGTGATTCTACGAATAGTAATATTTATCTGGGAAATACTGGGCATCCCTGCTAGGTCGTTACAAAATGTCGGGGATGAAGCTTTTTGGAAAAGAAAATGCAAGAAAAAGAGATAATATTTAAAAGATTACCGGATAGAATATTGCTTTTTCGCAAAGAGTACGGCATGACGTTGTATTGCAATTGGTGTTCCTAAAATTCGATCGTATGTGTATTTTGTTTTGTAATGGACTTCTAACAACGCAAATGCTTTTGAAGTTAAGATATATTTGAGTCCAATTAGAGGTTGAAAAAATATTGAAACAAAATATATGCTTAAAAGTAGAGCTAAACACTTTAAGATCTTCAATGTCATCTTTCAGGTTGGAAATGCTTTAAATAGTTTTCTCCCAATAATTTGAAAAGTACATTAGTCTTTTAAGAAATTTAGAAATCACGAAGGGATTAGAAATATCACATACCAATAGGACACTGTCATTTTCATCGAGAAAGGGCTGCATGGAACTGAAGACATCACGTAATCCATCTCTATGATCTAGGGGAACTGTAATGATCTAGAAATACAGAACAAACGGTAATATCAACAAACGTTTATAACTAACCAAAATTTATAATTTAAATATGTTACATTAAGAAGAAAAGAAAAGTATGAATTGTTTCGCGTTAATAATCACAAATTCAATATTAAAAGACCAGAAAATTGGTATTGATAAATATTTTAGATTACTCTGTACGTTCCTGTTCATATAGCCAATCCTTAGAAATCTCAAAAAACTGCGTCGCCTGAAAGTTGTTTTCACCCTAGTCTCCGTTTCTGGTTCCTATATACACTGATGGCCACCCAAAATGCAACACCAAGAAGGAAGCATCCGATTGGCCTGAAATTCGCAGCTTGCGTCACCCGCGAGAGAACATGCAAACGATCAGCATTGCAGGGCATATACAAATCATGTGCGTCCAGCACACCACCGAGAAACACTATAAGAAGGGTGCACATTAGGCGGGGTGTAAGTAGGGGAAGTGTGTTGTGCTGCCGGACCTGTGCGTGGGGAGCTGTCTGGTGCCTCGTCGCAAAATACGGCAGTCATTCCAGCACGTTTTGGAGTTTGACAGAGGAAGAATAGTAACTTATCGCGACAGCGGTTTATCGTACCGAGACATCGACGCCCATGTGGAACGACATCCAGCCACAGTTAGGCGAGTATGGATTCGTTGGGTGCAGGAGGGACGGACGGACCGACGTGAGCGATTGCCGAAGCCGCGTCACACCACCGAACGAGAGGACCGGCATGTTGTGCGGCGGGATTGACGGCTACCACCGCCACATCACAAATGTTAGCGTAGGAATTAGGGTGTGTTGCGCCACAACCTGTGTCAGCACGTACCTTTCCACCTCGTCTGCAGGACCGGGGACTTGTCGCAAAGCGCCCATTGCTCCGATTACCATTAACGTTACACAACCGGTGATTGCGGCGTTATTGGGCCGTTGAACGCAGCACCTGGACTACGGAACGGCACGGCATTGTGTTCTCCGACGAATCCCGCATCTGCCTGCAGCTGCACTATGTCGGATCCGCGTGGGGCGGCACCGCGGCGAGAGACTTTGTGACGCCTGTATAATGCATCGCCATACCGGTCCGTCTTCTGGCGTTATGGTTTGGGGCGCAATTGGATATGACACCCGCACCCCTCAGGTACACATCACCGGTACACTCAACAGACCCCGCACCATTTCCGACGTTTTGGAGCCTGTAGTTCTCCCTTAATTGCAAGACCTGCCAGCGGCCACGTTTCAACAGGACAATGAGCGCCCGCACGTTGCGCGCATCGTGCAACAATTGTTCACGGCTCACTGGGTGTCACTGCTTCCGTGGCCCGCCTGTTCTCCAGATATGTCGCCCATCGAACACGTCTCGTCGCTGATCGGCAACCGAGTGGACCGGCAAGCACCACCCGTGACTACGTCTGATGTACTGTGGCAACGCGTGGAAGCAGCCTGGACCGACATTCCCCAAGCCCACATCCAAAGCCTCTTTCGTTCGATACCGCGGCGTGTAGCGGCCGTTATTAACAGCTATGGGGGCCACACGAACTATTCATGTCTGCGTGCTCCGCAAGTCGCACGGGCCTGTCAGCTCAATCGTTTCATCTCTGTATCTGTTGTTATGTGTAAAGTAAATCTGGCTTTGCTATCTCGTGTCTTTCTTGGTGTAGCGTTTTGGGTGGCCAGCAGTGTATATACATGTAAGTTAACCGTTTCGCAAAACGGAAGTAAAAACCCTAAATGTCTAATGTTCGTCTGATACGCAGGAGTGTATATTTTCAATATTTCAACAATTTGTGTGTGTGTGTGTGTGGGGGGGTGATATGATTTGAAAATAGAAAAAAGTCCATATATATATATATATATTCTATAAAGAAGATACCTAAGCAAAAAAATACATATATAATTTTGACTCACACCTAGTGACAAACATAGAAAAGGTTATGTATCTACCTGTGTGAGTAAAAGGAGAAAAGATAAAAAAATAAAATAAAACAACTGAATGTAGAAGGTGTCGAGAATACTGAGCCTTGGCTTTATCAAGGACCAGCAAAAACTCTGCATTTTCTCACTTCTACAAAGACTTTCTTTTTGCAACGGTTAAGTTTCATAAGGATCCTGTGAAGTTCAGGTTCATAGCTAGTGGAGTAAGGAGTCATAAAAAGAAAATAGATCTTGCTTTTGAAGATGTCTTAAAGAAGGTTTTGAAACACATTAGAAACTGTTCTAACTTGATGTACAGAGATTTTTGGATAATTAATAATAATGCAGAAGTAATTTCTACTATAGTCAAAGTTTGTCCCCTAGATATTAATAGTTATGATTTTGAAAACCTATATACTAATCTGCCTCTATCAGATATAATCACTACCTTTAAAGAGCTGTATGCAGAATTTAAACTTAACCAATTTGTTGATGTAGGAACTTGGAACTCTTATCTCAATTGCTGCATAAAAAATAACCATATCTTATATAATAATACTCTCTATAAGCAAGTGAACGGTATTCCAATGGGAACATCAACGTCCACAAATATCGCTAATCTATTCCTGTTCTTTAAGGAATATAAATTCATTAAAAATCACCCCACCTGCTCAGATAACTACCTTTACACTTTTAGATATATTGATGATCTGCTGTGTATCAATAATTCAGAAGTTATAGAGAGTGATTTTGATAATATCTATCCTAGCTCTCTTAACTTATGTAAAACCAACCACAGTAATCAGGAACTTGAGTTCCTAGACTTAAGCATTAAGCTCAACAGAGGTAACCCATCTATTAGCCTCTTTGATAAAAGAGTTAATTTTCCTTTCAAAGTAATTAAATATCTACACTGGAATAATAACATTTCAACCAAAGTAATTGAGAATGTACTAATTTCTCAGGTCCTAAGAATTTCAAGAATTTGCAGCAACAATTTGGATTTCAATTACCACATTAATATACTATTAGAAAGTTTTCTAGAGAACGAAATTCCTTCTTCTTTCATCAAAAAGAACTTTAAGAAAAATTATTCTGAATAATAGAGTAAGGTTGGCAGATCTGCTTTAATTTTCTACACAGTTAATAATATGATTCTGACCAATCAAAGCCGTAAGGAAGTTGGCTAGAGGATGCCTATTAACTACCTAAAGGAACCTTAGTGCTATGGATATGACGGTCCTATTAAAACAAAAAATTAAATAATATAAACAAAATCACAAAAAAAGCTTAAAAATCTGTTTATAAAAGAAAATAAAAACAAATAAAAAAGAAAACTAGTTATTCATCACTAGGATAGCTATACTAAAAATAGTAAAACCAACATTAAAATTAATAAGATTCTGATTAATCTATAGAAGCTCACTAAGGTGATTTAATACATGCAAAGATTATTAAATAAACTGCTCGTGTATTTTATAATATTTCTCATGTATTCTGGAGAGTTAATTCTGCTCATTCTGATCATACAGATCCACAGTCTTAAGTTTATATATTTTTTTCTCTGGTTAAAATCTCCGCGCGTTGGTTTCTTGCTGTATGAGGAGGCCATCAGCCCCACCCTCACTGCCCCCCAGCGTCTAGGGAGTGGCGGAAGAGGTCAGCCATGTTCTCCTCTTGTGAGGAGAAAAGTTTTTGTCACACAAGAGGTAAGCTCTCTTCCTTGTTTTTGGGTTCTAGGTTTTATAAGTTCAATGTTTGTACTTTATGTACCTTTTCTCTGTCGTTTTTTAGCTTTTCAGCTTTTAAGCATTGGTTTGTCTGTTAACATTTATGCGGGTTTTAACTCTTACTTTTCTTTGTAACTTTGAGCGTCTTTTGGGGTACCTAGGAACAGAAGATGGCTAAGCTTGTTCCTTTTCTATGCGCTGTCTATGCGCTGTTTTTTCAAAGTAGTAAAGTTCTTAATAACTAATTAATTATGCACTTAAAGCACTGCTGAAATACTTTGTACATATTGCAACTAACTGTTTAAGGTATATAACTTTCACAAAGTTTTCTTTAGTTAATTATTATCTTTAACTTATTCTCGTTTTCGTGCTGTCATAAGTTGTAGAGTAGGGGGTTTTAGACTCAAGTTTTCTTTCAAAAATCTGTTCGTTATAAATTAACATTTCCTTTTTTAATTGCAATGTAAAATTTGGATTTCTTTTGCATTGTTTTTCAGGTTTAAATTCTCTCTCAAACGAACTTGGAATTTCGTTATAGCTGAAAATCATTTCTATTTATTATGTCACTCTCACAGCTTGAGTTCTCTTTAATCTTCTTCTCTTTGTTTAATAGTAACAGATGAAGAGCATGGGTCGGGCCATGAAGGTTAATGGATGCAAGCGAAATTGTTAACTAGTGCTAGGTCATGCTACTCTACGGAGGACATGACTTATATATATATTTTTTAAACTATTTTAGGTGGGAATGTTACTTGCATCTTTGGCCTTGCAGAAACCCATTTCCAACTAGGTCTTTGTAGAAGTGAGAAAATGCAGAGTTTTTGCTGGTCCTTGATAAAGCCAAGGCTCAGTATTCTCGACACCTTCTACATTCAGTTGTTTTATTTTATTTTTTTATCTTTTCTCCTTTTACTCACACAGGTAGATACATAACCTTTTCTATGTTGTACTAGGTGTGAGTCAAAATTATATATGTATTTTTTTGCTTAGGTATCTTCTTTATAGAATATATATATATATATATATATATATATATATATATATATTCTATTAAGAAGAGACCTTAGCAAAAAATATATATATATATATTTGACTCATACCAAGTACAACATAGAAAAGGTTATGTATCTACCGGTGTGAGTAAAAGGAGAAAAGATAAAAAATAAAATAAAACAACTGAATGTAGAAAGTGTCGAGAATACTGAGCCTTGGCTTTATCAAGGACCAGCAAAAACTCTGCATTTTCTCACTTCCACATAATCTTTTCTATGTTGTACTTGGTATGAGTCAAAAATATATATATTTTTTTTGCTTAGGTCTCTTCTTAATAGAATTTGAATTCTGAATTTTCATAACTGCTGCGTTGCGCGTTTTGATCTTCAGGTTATTTTGCAACTTTCGTTTTAAATTCAAAAGTTTTTCCTTAGTTTTCAGCTTTGCTCTTCAGTATATATATATATATATATATATATAAACACTGGCGTGCAAAAATTAAGGTCGAAGAGGAGAATTTAAGCGGAACGAGCAGGCAGAACGGACCGAAAAACCACTCAGGAGATAGACTAGGGTCCGATACTGTAGGGCATGCGCATATATGCAGCATGACGTAGGTGGCGGGGGGGGGGGGGTAGTGTCGGAAGGGTATTAAGCACACGGGCGGTGTACGCTCAGCAATTAGGTGAAAGCTATTGCACAGTGTACATCGGTTTGAACGCCGTCGAGTTGCTTCCACCGTGTGATATGGCGAACACGCAGTCCAGTAGACGACATCTGGATGACTTTACCCATGGTCGCGTTGGAAATTGGAAGAAGGGTGAAGTGTGACTAGTTTGGCCGAAGGGTTCAGGATCGCTCAGAGTATATTTTCACCAGCTTGGAGAGCAGTTCGAACGGCAGGAACAGCTGTCCGAGAGTTTAGCAGAGGTCGTTCACGAGCAACCACGGCGGCGGACGACCGGTATATTGTCCTACAGGCGAGAAAAGGCAGACGGCAGACAGCGGGAGAAATCGCAAGGCACACGCAACAGACAACTGGACGTCCGTTATCGCGTTTTACCGTGGCCAGGTGGCTGTACAAAGGTAGTCAATTTGCACGACGACCAGTACGGTGTGTTCCATTAACGCCTGCTCATCGGAGACGGCGGTTTCTGTGGTGTCAGAAACACAAGAACTGGACACATCAGGAATAGGGTCGAGTTCTCTTTACGGATGAGAGCCGATTTAGTCGGACGAGCGATTTTGGCTGTATACACATCTGTAGAGAGCTGGGAACACACAATCACACCCCCAACATCATCGAAATGGATCGGTTTTGAGGTGGCGGACTTCTCGTTTAGGGCGGTATCAAGCTTGGTAGCCGTACTGACCTCCACATCTTCCAAGGAGGTTCAGTCACTGGTGTCCGCTATTGTACCGAGGTTCTCCTGCCTCGCATGCGTCTGTTTGCGTCTTTTTCGACAACGCTACACCTCATCGTACAGTGGCTGTCGCAGAGCTGTTGGAGAGTGAAGATATTCAACGCATGGATTGGCCCTCAAGGTCCCCGGACCTAAATCCAATCGAACACGTGTGGGACCTTCTCGGGAGACGATTTCGATATTTTGGGTTATTTAGGCACCAATTTATCTTATCCGTGTGAAACAAATGTCCTTTTGTACTAATTAATTGATGCTCTACAAGTTTGTGTTTGGAAACTTTGCTCTATCTCTTTTTGTTTTCGATATGCAATGGCTAACTTCCGCGTTTCGCCACTGGGGTCGCTGGGCGTAGTTGCTTTGCTATACCGTTATCTCACTTGCATAATTGTACCTCTTTCCGTTCCTACGTTATTCCAGGCTAAAGGGACTTTTCTAAGCAACCTGTATACAATTACGAACCATTGTTGATTCACTTCTGGAAGAAGGTCTCTCAAACTGTAACTGAAAACTTCCTATCTTGAGCAATTCTCTTACAACATGTTTTGAAGTTCATCCATCTATTTTCCACGTGGTCTTTTTCTGGGTGTTTTTTGTCTCCCTTAATATCTAATTCAGTATTTCGGTGTCCGACTGTGCGTCCAGCTCTACCAATGTGTGCAAACGACCGCCTGCTGAAGATTTTCACTTTGATCATAATGTCATCAGCTCTTGGCATTTTTTAATTTGTATATATGTTTTCCTAACTTTCCTGATTACACAAAATCTGTATCTGTGTATGCTTTTTCTGAGTTTTCCGCAACTTCGGTATATCGTTTTAGTAAAATTATATGTGTTTGATTCATAAGTAGGAACTGAAAGTATGCAATTTTTAAAAATTTCTCTTTCAAGCAGACCACCGTTCAACAACTGAAATACTAGATTGAATTTCAAGGGACAGGAAAAGACCTAGGAAAAGAACCCGTGGAATATGGATATGAAATTCAAAAGCACGCTTGATCGACGAAGAAGTGGCTGGCACTAGAGTGAAATTGCGGGGGAGTCTTGAACGAAGTGTTGTGCTTCGTTCGAAAACATTCTAACCTTCTTTTGAAGCATGCACGTTTTTTCCAAGCTTTTTTAATCTCTTTCGCTTCCTTATGTCCGCAGCGCAAGGCCGAAATTTCTCGATTTGCACTAACAGACGATTTCCATACAATCTTATTCAGCCGACTGTTCTGGCTTCGTTACCGCCCGCGCTCTGAAGTTTCTTTTTCGTTGACCTATACACAATTATGCCATGACCCTTTTCTCTCATCTTTTCTTTTTTAAAATATTTCTTTTTGATTTTGCTCTTATTGAAATTCTCTGCCAAATGCTTGATACTCATACTTTCGTTTTCGTCCATTTTAATAAATTTAACCTTTGCATCTAAATCGAGAATGTTATTCTTTTGGAGCGATGGTGAGAGTCAAGCGAGCGAAAGCAACTCATAGCAAATAAAAATTGTGAATGATCAACTCAATGAATAAATGTTGAGAAAATTAAATCGGAGAGCCTCGTTTAAATGCGTACGAAACAACCAGATGGGAGTATTTTGTTCTTTACATCCAGCAAAGACAAGAGTGTTGGTCACATGACCTAAACCCGAGTGGTAGCATGTGCTTAAGAAGCCGAACAATACATATTCGGCAGTTGTGTTTGTATAAACAAGTGAAAAGCAATCTCTCTCTCTCTCTCTTCAGGCATACTTGTGTACAACTTCTGTAGGACTTCACTCACATATGTTTCACATGCACTCATTATCTCACTGTATCCTGTAATGCTTTGCATTCAATTAAAATACTTTACGACACCGCAACAGCTGAAAAGTTTCTGTTACTTCCTGGAAGATTTTCTCGCTTGTTGATTACGTTTCAGCTTTAGGCTGGTTCCGTAAAAGACAGGTTAAATAGTGCGTGATTTTCTATCTTTCATTTCGGCACCAAAACGGCAGTGCCGTTTTGTTTGTGTTTCGGTATTAAACAGGTTCCGTGAAAAACAGGTTTTGTTGTCTTTGCTTTCCCTTTTTTGGTAAATTTCTTTTCACTTATTTCCGTCTAGCTGTTTTGAGCAACAAAACGTAATTTCAATTTATGTAGGCGCTAAACCCCATGCATCTTTAATTCAATTAGTCATGATTATGACAGCAGAGAGAGTAAACTCACTCTCAGATAAAGAACAGTAACTACTGCAAAACCGTGGAGGATATCTTTATGTCACTCCAGTTATTTAAAAAAGATGTTTTGCAGCGGATTGCCCTGATCCTAAATATTATAACATGGTCTTTCAAAATACCTCTTTGCCACCATATTTGTAGTTACGTACTTCTCTGGGGCTTGGAGGTGCGTTGCTCCAACGCAGATAAAAGTTTCAAGAATTCTTATTATTTTTCTGTTTAGTCGAAATATGGAAGTTAATTTAAACAAAAAGCACAAAATACTTTTTTCACATCAAACTTTTTTGGAAACACATACAAATTAGGAAGTGAAAGAATTGCAGCTCTCGATACATTCTATAAAGTTGCGTAAATAACTTAAAAAATAAAGATCGTTAATTTGGAGAAAGGCCCATAATTTTGAATTACTGCTTAATGTTTGCAGTACAACTTCAATAATGAAACACTTAAAGAGAAATTATCCAAAACGTGTAACAACACATCTAGCAGTAACTAAGCGAAATAGTGCTTTACCTGTAGCACATCATAAAGGTGCATCCCCACTTCATATAGAAAGCCGGACAAAATTAACTGTATCAGATTGGTCATTTCCTCTTCTACGATATTCAGCTGAAAATAAAGAAAAATGATGTATTTTAAAAGAAAAATTGTGTGCTGCAAAAAACGGCAGAGTAAATACAAAGAAACCCTTCATTCTAATAAAATCACAAATCTTTAGCAAATTCATTGCAGTTAAGTTGATTTAAAAATAAAATTAGCAAATGGCCAGAAAACGAAATTATAATACTGAGAAAAATATATTTAGATTGCGTTAGTATGAGTATATTTAAATGATGTAGGAGTTTTATATTTATTCATGGAGTTCTTTACGAAGGGCAAATCTTTAACCATATCGTACTGTGTACATGCAGTTAGAAACACTTGATTACTTTGCGTACTTACAATGTATGAATGCTGAGCATTAAACATTGTCATAAAATTGAAAGAGACTTTAGAGATTGTATATATGTGTGTTTGCTAACTACTCATTTAGGCATCGTCACTTCCGGGACCTCCGTTCTTTTTTAGGAATCAACCAGCTGCATTGGGAAGTAAAATACGTCTTTATTGAACAAAATGAATGACATTTTCTGCTCTTAACAAAGTTCTTGCATGAGGTTTAACAATAATTTGCTCCACTCTGCTTTAAGTCTCAATTGAGTTCTACTTTGAATAATCACAATTAGTTTCTTCTTTGAACTTGCATTCTGATTTTCAAATCAGGTATACCAAACCTATGCTTATGTAAAACGATAATTTTTCATGTTGACAAATGTAAACCTTTATTCTGTAAACTGGACTTAAAGTTATCCAGCAATTTATTGTAGGCTGAAGTAGTCATTGTTTGATAAATTTTAGCCACGGGATCTTAACCCCAACCAAGAGGAATGCGTCGACATTATGACGCGTCAAGCTCTTGAAAATTCTCTTTTACGAAAGCTTTTTCAAAATATTTTCCTGCTTCACATCGCAAAAATTAGGTAACCTTCTTCTGTACTCCAAAATACGAATTTTTGATGATGTACATTTAATGCTTGGTACGCAATGCAAATGGTAGACTACGTATATTGGATTTTTTTATTAAAGTCTTGTATACCATAGTCATGATAAGTGTCTTCATTATCATCAGCATGATAAGATCACTTAGTGCAAAATTTTCCTTTGTGTTTAAGTGCTACAGCAAGAAAATTAAAAGTACCCTGGGAAAACACGTCGAGTTCATCTGTTTAGAAAAAAGACGCCGACGATTTAAAATTGGCTGAAATAGGGTCTAATCGACTCGTAGGATTTTTTACAAGTTTAACCGTAAAACGTTTTATTTCATGTATGTATATTTTACAGGACTCTTTTTCAAAGGGGTATCTGCGTGATGCAAATCCTCATTGCCTTAAACTTTCTCCGTCCACGCATCCAGAGAACAAAATAATGCATGCAGGAGAACTTGAAAAAGAGTGATTGAAAAACAAAATTACATTTCTCAAATGGCAGTCGCGAACTACAATACTGCAGCACTATTCACCAGAGTAAGAAGGGCTTTCTCTTACTTTTTTAGGAACTTTTCGGCTAGTTTGCACGGATTTCTACCGTAATCGTCAGACAACATTACAGGGAGAAAGTGCATTAAATATTTAAATGATTTTGAAAGAAATCAAAGGGTGTAATGAATAAGCAAGTGACTAGAGCACAAATTGCATCATCATCCCATGTGTTGCTCTGTTATTGACATAAACTTTTTTGATATTTTCGAAACGTCCGATCCTGCAATTAATTCTGAGTGTACTGTGCCAATAATTTCGAAGCAACTGAGGTAAAGCGGAAAGCAAAGATTTGAAGATAAAATCTCTGAATATTCTTTTTTTTTTGCATAATAAGAGAATGATACCGACTTTCATTGTGAATTCCAAATACATCTTAATTAAAAAAAAA
Organism: Macrothele yani; assembly: GCA_039090855.1. NCBI lineage: Eukaryota > Metazoa > Arthropoda > Arachnida > Araneae > Macrothelidae > Macrothele > Macrothele yani. Next base: position 81,269 of record JAYWMT010000053.1, read on the forward strand.
CAGAGATATCTTAATTGGACTTCAGTTTTTCTTTTTGACAAAACGAATTCCGAAAAAACCTTTAACCTTTAATGGCATACACTCGCAACAGATGGAATGAAGAAAACCTGGTTTAAATTCCTTAGCAAATTAATACATGTCACTCACTCGATTTTGTTACGCTGAATGTAACGAAATATGTCAAAAGTTTGTCCTTGAAGAACTATTCACTTCCTGAACAGATATTGCAAAAGACTCGCGAGCGTTTCGCTATAAAATAGTTTTAAATAAAGTTTCTTCCACACCATAAATCTCAAGTGCTTCGGCATTTAAAGACGAATTATGGGAATCCCTGTTTCGGCAAATCTTTTCTTCGCTTTCTTCAAAAACAAAAAAACAAACAAGAAAGATGACACCGAATTTTCGGGTGTAATAAGCACGTCTTTTGAATCCGTTCTGACGCAAATTAAATTTATTAAAGCTATTCAAAGTCAATGGAACCGGTATGAGAAAACAATAGTATCTGACGGAAGAAAGAATTTTTTCAATCGGGCTTTGAATCCTTCAGAGATTGCTGTAAACGGAATCGTGAGCTTACGATTTCCGGTTGCAGACTTGTGCGTTAAGAAAAACATAAATTTATTTGAGAAACCTTTCGCACCGGAAACGCTTTCAACAAAGAAAGAATTTTTCAAATCGGACACTTAGAAAAACAAAGATATCGACAAAAATAAGATGTGACTTTACGTTCCCTGGTGGGAAAACCAGGCATTATTTTAGGAAGAAAGTATTCTCTAAAGGTTTTTCCATATGAGCGGTATCAGTCGAAGAAAAAAATTAGTCGAGTTTTCAGGCGCCCACATTTTGCTACAAATACATCAGAAGCAGAAATTAACACTTACGCCACCTGGTGGCCAAATCATTCTTTACCAAACATTAGAAATTATGTGAACAATAATTTCCATCAGGTCTTGTATGCAATACAGGAAGAAGTTTTCAAATCGGAATTTTAGGAGCAGAAATGACGCAGAAAACGCATATCACCTTTGTGCCCCCTAGGGGAAAGTCTATGATTTACTTGATTATTTTGAATTTATAGGGAAAGCATTTCGCATTAGAAACTCTATCAAACAAAGAAGGAATTTTCCAAATCGGAATCCTAGAAGTAGAGATATTGACAAAAATAAGATATACATCTACGCTCCCTGGCGTAGAAACCATGCATTATTTCAAGAAGAAAATGTTTGTCGACATGAGTAGAATCGGTCTACAAACGACGTTTTTTTCAATCGAGAATTTAGAAGCTCATATTTTGCTGCAAATACATCAGAAGCGGAAATTAAGGTTTACGCAACCTGGTGGCCAAACCATTTTTACAAAAATTAGAAATTATGTGCAAACGATTTCCCATCAGCAGCTGTATCCGGTGCAGAAAGATAATTTCAAATCGGAGATTTAGAAGCAGAGATATAGGGGGAAACGCAATTTACCTCTACGCCCCTAGCGGAATGTCTATGAATTACTTGAAAATTTTAAAAACATGTCACACTGAAAACAGTATCCAACAAAGAAGAAACTTTTCAAATCGGACTCCTAGAAGTAGATATATTGACGAAAATAAGACATACATCTGCGCCCCCTGGCGGAGAAACTGTGGAATATTTTAAGAAGAAAATATTTCAAAAAGCTTTATCTATGTGAGTGGTATCGGTCCACGAAATAATTTTTTCAATCGATATTTTAGAAGTTTAGATTTTATGGCTAATACCTCAGAAGCAAAAATTAACACTTACGCACCCTGGTGGCCAAAGTATTCTTTACCAAAAATGTGAAATTATATGCAAAAGGTTTTCCATCAGGAGGTTTATCCGCTGAAGAAAAAAATTTCAAATCGGAGTTTTAGGAGAAGAGTTATCGGGGAAAATGTAATTTACTTTTGCGCTCCCTTACGGAAAATCTATGTGTAATTTGAAAAAGTAACTATATCTAAAATACTCTTCGACATAAATGGAATCGAAATATAAGATATTTTTCAATCGGATGTTTCGAAGCAAATATCTGGAATAAAACGTGTTTTTGAGAATCGACATCTTCTGCATTTACGCAAACTTGTGCGTTAAGAAAAACATTACGTCCTCTAGCGGCGAAATTGTGCATCGTAAAAAAACGAAATGAGGATCATCATTCGCATATTTGAAGGTTTCCAATGCAAAAGAAGTTTTCAAATCGGACTAATAGTTGCAGAGATATCGTGGGTACAGACGGACGGACAAACTGGTAACTTTATTACGATTTTTTTTACAAAAGACGTGCTAAAAGGTAAACAAGAAAGATGATACCGAATTTTCGGGTTCAAAAGCACATCATTTCAATCCGTTCTGACACAAATTAAACTTATTAAAGCTATTCAAAGTCAGTGGAACCGGTATGGAAAACAATAGTATCTGACGGAAGAAAGAAGTTTTTCAATCGGGCTTTGAATATTTCAGAGATTGCTGTAAACGGAATCGTGAGCTTACGCCCTCTGGTTGCAGACTTGTGCGTTAAGAAAAACATGAAATTATATGAGAAACATTTCGCACCGGAAGCGCCTTACAACACAGAAAGAATTTTTGAAATCGGACACTTAGAAAAACAGAGATACAGAGATATCGACAAAAATAAGATGTGACTTTACGTTCCCTGGTGGGAAAACCAGGCATTATTTTAGGAAGAAAGTATTCTCAAAAGATTTTTCCATATGAGCGGTATCGGTCCAAGAAAAAAAACGTTTAGTCTAGTTTTCAGGAGCCCAGATTTTGCTACAAATGCATCAGAAATAGAAATTAACACTTATGCCCCCTGGTGGCCAAACCATTCTTTACCAAATATTAGAAATTATGTGAAAAAAAATTCCATCATGTTTTGTATGCGTTAGAGGAAGATTTTTTCAAATCGGAGTTTTGGGAGCTGAAATGACGCAGAAAACGCATATCACCTAGCGGAAAGTCTATGATTTACTTGATTATTTTGAATTTATAGGGAAAGCATTTCGCATTAGAAACACTATCCAACAAAGAAGGAATTTTCCAAATCGGACTCCTAGAAGTAGAGATATTGACAAAAATAAGATATATATCTACGCCCCCTGAAGTAGAAACCATGCATTATTTCAAGAAGAAAATGTTACTAAAAGGTTTGTCGACATGAGTAGTATCAGTCAACAAACCACTTTCTTTCAATCGAGATTTTAGAAGCTCATGTTTTGCTGCAAATACGCCAGAAGCGGAAATTAAGGTTTACGCCACCTGGTGGCCAAACCATTTTTTACAAAAATTAGAAATTATGTGGAAAGGATTTCCTACCAGGAACTGTATCCGGTGCAGAAAGAATTTTTCAAATCGGAGATTCAGAAGCAGATATATAGGTGGGAAAGCAATTTACCCTTACGCCCCTAGCGGAAAGTCTATGAATTAATTAATTTTTTTTGAAATTATATGAAAAACATGTCACACTGAAAACACTATCCAACAAAGAAGACATTTTTCAAATCGGTCACCTAGAAGTAGAGATATTGACAAAAATAAGACATACATCTACGCCCCTGGCGGAAAAACTGGAATATTTTAAGAAGAAAATATTTCAAAAAGCGTTATCTATGTGAGTGGCATCGGTCCACGAAATAATTTTTTCAATCGATATTTTAGAAGCTCAGATTTTATGGCAAATACCTCAGAAGCAAAAATTAACACTTACGCCCCTGGTGGCCAAAGTATTCTTTACCAAAAATTTGAAATTATGTGCAAAAGATTTTCCATCAGGAGGTGTATCCGCTGATGAAAAAAAATATCAAATCGGAGTTTCAGAAGAAGAATTATCGGGAAAAATGTAATTTACTTTTACGCCCCTAGCGGAAAATCTATGCCGCCCCGGTGGCGCAGTCGTCTAAGCGATGGCCTCTGATCATTTGTCAGAAAGGGGTCATGGTTCGAATCCCGGTGAGGCATGGATGTTGTGTTTGTCTTATGGCACTGGCTCTCTCCCTTCCCTGGAACCAGTGACCCTAAATTAGGGACGGGCGACTGCTTATAGCCCATTGAGTTGCTCACGGTGGTCGTTAAACCTCCAATCAAAAAAAAATGTATGCGCAATTTTAAAACAGTAACTATAACTAAAATACTTTTCGACACAAATGGAATCTAAAGATAAAATAGTTTTTTCAATCGGATGTTTTGAAGCAAATATGCGGCATAAAACGTATTTTTGAATTCGACATCATCTGCATTAACGCCCTCTAGCTGCGAAATTGTACATCGTTAAAAAAAACGAAATGAAGTATTATCATTCGCCTATTTTAAGCTTCCCAATGCAAAAAGAGTTTTTCTAATAGGATGAATAGTTGCAGAGATATTGTGGTTACAGACTGACAGACGGACGGACAAACCGGTTTCATAAGCACGATCTATTTTTACAAAAGACGTGCTAAAAATAAACCGAAAGCACGGAAATGTTTTTAAATTTTCAGAAACAAAACATTTTTCGTTTTTATATCAGGACTAAGAGGAATGTATTGTTCTAATATACTTCTTAATTTTAAATGTTTCCTAATGCGGATCACGGGCTCATATGGAACGCATCATTTGATACCTCTTGCAAAGTTGGGACCTTGAAATATGCTCACGTCAACCATTGTCTTCTAAAGGTCCTTTATAATATATATCTTTTGAAAGGAATGTTCTCCTCACTTTAAAATATATATCTTTTGAAAGGAATGTTCATAAGCTGTAGTACCTTTATGCTGACAGAGCTACACAAATAATTTCTCGTCCAGTAACAGTGTTTCGAGGGAAATGATAAATCATGTACTGGATTCCAAGAACAAATATTCACAATTTTAAAGATATAATATATGCCCACTTTAGGAAATATAGGTATTTTCTTATGCAGGCTTACGTCGGTTGAAATGGGGTAAATTTCGAATTCTTTGACTGTATTTGTTGTAAAAAAACGTGAGTACTATGCAAAAAAACGTAATATTGAAATGAAACCTACGCTGCTGAAGTGTGCATGTATGCAAAATTTCCCTTCATGTAAAATCTCATGTATACCTCTTTTTACCTAAATTCTTTTATCAGATATCAGACAAAAAAAAACCTGTCGATTCGCCCCAGTTTCATGTGACCAATTTGACATCTCAACATAGCCGGTTTAAAGAACGAAATTAAAATTTTCTGTTTATTTATGAGTATTATGAAGATATTCCGAGAAATCTTCCTTCGGCCGGAAGGATATATTCTTCCTTTTACGGTCTGTGATTACTTGTAATATACCCATGCATACGTTTCCGCTAATGGCCATAGTTCGTATGTTGGGGTACAAATGTATACTTCTGGCTAAATGTTTGCAGAATAAGAATCTGTTAGCCACATTGAAACATTCGTACTAGAAATAAAAGTATGCCTAAAGCTAAATTGCATTCTGCCAAGTTTTTTCTGATTGTTTCCAAAAAAAGAAATTTCTGATTGTTTCGAAATGTTTTTTGTTTTAGTCGCATTTTACAAAAACATCATAGCAATACAAATCAAGAGAGAAAGAGTTATAGTAGAAAACACGACGTACCTCCACGAGTTGATCAACTAAACCGATAAATTGTGCAACTAATTGCAAAAAATTTTCAAATCTTCCTCCAACATTAGGAGACACGGTGGATATCTGTAAAAAAAGTTTTCATTGTATTTAGATAAAATGATAAAATGTATTAACATTAACTATATAACCTTGTACAGAGTTCGAATAATTACTAATTAAAATACTTAATTACTTTCAAAGCATAAGTCCCAATAGTTGCTCAAGCGTATCATCTTTTTCAAAAAACATTCCAGAATTAATTGTAATTTTCTCATTAAACAGAAAAGTCAAGTGATTTGGTATTTCTTTAAAGAATATATCGCCATTGCGATAAAACAATTTTCTTACGTGCAGCATTGGCACGATAAATCAATTGCATATACGATTTGAAATTTCGCATAAATGCAGCTGATTGAAATATCTATCACGATTCCCGTGAGTGCCGGGAAATGAATTCTTCCAATTGCCCGATTATTTTTTTTGTAAATTGTATCTCTCAGATCGTTTTGAAGTAATGACTTATGTTCGGTTCTGTAGAGGATGATATTCAGAATTTCGAATATCTCCAGCATTAATGAGGAAGATTAGGGAACGGCATGTATTTTAAAGGATCAACTGTGCAATTTACTTTTGAAACAGACACAAATCAAGATATTCTAATGACATGGCGATTTTAAGATCATCCTGATATTGATGAGCACTGGTTCGAAGAATATGTTTTAAGGTGGGGCTTGTTGTTATTTCAGTAATAAGAGAACAAGGGTAGCACCTTTGGATGCTTTAGGGTAAGACCAGCTTTCATTTCAATATATAAGAGAACAAAGGCAACACCTTTGGTTGTGTGGACTAATGAGCAAACTTTCATGTAAGAATGTAATGGTTATTACCAGAATAATGTTTTATGCCATCTGTAAAACTGTTGAACGCTGGAGATGTTTTCTCTGAAGAGAATTTGATATATGATTTTAATCTGTTTTAAGAACAAGATTTCCTGCGTTTTCATATACAGAGCTGTGGCAGTTTCAGCATCACATTGCTCCAACTCGAAAAACTCGGCAGTTCAACCAGAATGTAATGTCTGATATACTCAATTCAAATATGATGATACAAGATTTTCAAATCGTGTACTGAAAGGTGCGGTCGAAACAAGCATACAAAGATCAGCATAACAAATACAGTGATCACAGTCAAGGAGAAAGATTAAATTGTACCAACTCTAAAAATTTTTCGTCACCTCCAGAGTTTAATCCTTTAAGTTAGCAATTTCCATCTCCTTAAAGTACTGCACTCAGATTGCAATATATATGTGTACATATATAGAAAATTTAATTATGTATACAGTAAAACTTTGAAATAGTGGTTACTCCTCGGACGGAAGAAAGTGAAATTTGTTAGGAGGTTTCCGTTGTTCGGAGTTTAGGCCTAAGTTAACAATGCTAGGCAGTTGCGTTTGTGCAAAAGAAGAATAAAAATATGAAGCCTAAGCACAATAAAGAAAACGTTGCAGTGCTTTTTCCAAATGAAGAATGCTGAATAGAACTGTATATAATAATTAAATTAGTAATTCACAAGGTAGAGAATTTCAAGGAGGAAAGTATCTGTCGTCTGGTGTTAAACAGCCCTTATAAATAAAAAATAACATGGGTAATTAGGTTAAGGGTACGCTATTGCAATGGAAAAAAGAAAAATGCTGAATTGTATGGTGCAGTTGTACTGTTTTCTAACCGCCCGCTGTAAAGCAGGATCAGAACTCACAGGGACCAAATCAAGAGACATCGCCTAAAACGGGCAGAGTTCCTGACCCCATCAGCAACATGCCCAGCACCCGTTGGCGAGTGAAACATACCTAGAATTTGCAACTCGCCCCTATGGAAATAAACTTTGAACTCCTTTTTTTCACTTAAGCATACTACTGTACCAGCCGTAATCCTATCCATTATGTCATAGCAGTAAATGTTCTTTGGTCCTATGTTAAACTGTTGCTGAAGTGTCAAAGAACTACGTAAAATCCGGTAAACAGTGTGTCTATTTGATTTATACTTCGGGGTAGACTGGGGTATTGGTTGACCATTGCTAAAAGGTTTCGTTGTTTGGAGGATATCGCCAATGCTATCCTACGCAAATTGTTCGGTACCAGTACAAACTTACCGTTGCTCGGACGTGTCCATTAATGCAGATTTTACTATATTTGTCCATATACGTATATCACGATCGTCAACCATTCTTGAAACACAACTGTATGAAGAGATTTGGCTCTGATCATGATGTCTATATATATGATGTTGTCAACCATTATCAGTCTACCGCTGAATGAATGTCCCAAATTTCTTCCAGTATCGTCTGTCTTGCGGCATTCTCCTCGTTTTACTCCGGAGTTCTTCCAAATTCCAGCCATCCATTTCCCATGTTGTCTTCTTCTGGGTATTTGTCTGTCCCTTGGTAATTTGTCTAAAATTCGTTTGTCCGCCGGTGGTTAGTGCTTCTGACAACATGCCCAGCCCATACCCATTTCATGGATTTTATTATTTTATTATCCCCGAGTGCATCTTGTTTTCTTTCCTGTTTACACCAAGCATGCATCTCTTGAAGCGTTTTTTGTTGTCTGCTCTTTGTATGTCTTTTTTAGTTATGGTTCATGTCTGTTCCATATGTAAGAGCTGGAAGGATGCATTAATTAAAAACACTGCTTTAAGATATCAAGGCCGTCTGCTCTTGGAAATCGCACTGTTTCTTCCAAAAGCTCTCCAGCAAAGTTTTATACGCAGATCAATTTTTTTATCAACGTGGCCTTTGCTTGATATCTGTTGTCCCACGTTAATGTAGGTATCGATTACCACGAAATCATCACCATCAATAACAAAATCTTTATTTCTTGTAAAAGTATTTTACATTAGTTTTGTATTCTGAAAGTTCATTCTTAGTCCCACTTTTTCACTCTTGTCAACACGTTTCTGAATCATACATTACAGCTTTGAAGTCGTAGTTGCCAAAATGATAACGTCATCAGCAAAACGAAGGTGAGTTAAATACCTTCCATTATTCTTCATTACCATGTTTTCCCAGTTCAATGATTGAAAGACATTTTGCAATGTGGCATTGAAGAGTTTGGGAGATATGGTATCAACTTCCCTCACTCCCTTTCCAATTTTTATTGGTGCTGTATGATCAGATAGTCGAACCTTAGCGCTTGCATTTTCATACATGTTATTAATAATTTCATTGAATGCATCTTTAATAACGCAGAATTTTAAAGCCATTAGAACTGCTGTTGGTTTCTCCGTATCAAAGGCTTTTTCATAATCAATAAAAGCAATGCATAATAGAATTCGTATTCCCTCGTTCTTTGAATTAGTTCTTTCAGTACATGAATATGATCTTCGGTGCTGTAGCCACCCTTCAACTAAACTTCTTACCTCGGTTGAACCATGTCTAATGTCATCTTCAAGCAATGTGAAAGAACCTAAGTGAAGATTTTATAAACGACCGATAGCAGGCTGATAAGTCTGTTTTTCCTAGATCTTGAATATCACATTTTTTTATTGAGCAGAACAATTGTAGCATTTTTAAAATCAATAATCAGGAATCTTTCCTTCACTGAGATATCTAGTGAAAACTTGGGCTACTGTAGCTCCCATTTCTGCCTTCTCTTATTGTATATATATATATACACTGAAGAGCAATTGAATTAGAGACAACTGGTGTTATGCAAATGTGGCGCTGTGGGCGGACCTGTAAACGGAAACGACATGACGTATGCAGCGATCCGACAATATTAGGAGTGATGCGAAGGGAATCAGTAAGAGTCGGACGCAGTATGGGTAAGACGATGGATCTAAGCGCATTTGATCGTTTGCAAGTTGTCGGGGCCCGACGAATGGGTCAATCCATAACGGAAGTCATGCAGGCACTGGGATTTTCAAGAGCCACTGTGTCACGGGTGAACCGAGAGTACATCGAATCCGGTAATACCATTCCTGCAAGGGCACACTGCCGTGGACAACAGCGTGTGGATGAGCGGGTTCATCGTCAGCTAGCTCGCATTGTAACTGCGGATAGACAGACCACAGTGCAAGAAATCACTCGGAAATTTAACGCTGGTGCACAAAAACGTGTAAACAGCCACACCATCCAGAACCATCTCCTCGCTATGGGGTACAGAAGCCATTGTCCTACGAGGGTACCGCTGCTGACCGTGCATCACAGCGTGCAAAGATTAGCATGGGCACGGGAACATCGCCATTGGACCCTAGACATGTGGAAAAATTTTGCCTTGACTGATGTGACGAGATTTACGTTGGTACATGTGGAAGGCAGGATACGAGTACTGCGCAAACTACATTAAGCGATGGATCCTTCTTGCCAGCAGGGTACTCTTCAAGCTGGTGGGGGTGGCATTCTCGTCTGGGGACTGTTTACGTGGACTGAAATGGGACCCCTGGTACGTGTGACATAGTCCCTGACAGGTCAACTTTACCGGAATATCCTGGATGTCTATTTGCTCCCGTTTGTGCGTCTGCAACATCCCACTGGGGACCTCATCCTGCAACAGGACAATGCTCCGTGACATCGCTCCCGAATTGTATCCGAATGATTGGATGAACACTCCACCTACGTGTCCTCGCTTCTTTGGCCATCTAGGTCACCTGGCATCAATTCCATCGATCACATCTGGGATGCCATCGAGAGATATGTTCGTGGCTCAGACCGCCCTCAATCAAATATTCCATAACTGTGGGAGCTGGTTCAGGGTCCGTGGATCCGTATGGCTTTCCATCGCTTCTGGTGGCTGTCGAGTCCATGCAGAGACGAATCGTCGCCGTCATCAGAGCGAAATGTGGTGCTACACGTTACTAGAAAGGTATTTCTTATTCAGTTGCTCTTCAGTGTAGTAGCCAAAGCCTGAAATTTAATTAAAATTTGTTCTGCATGACTGTGACGCTCCCAAGATTTCTTTATGTACATTTCGTGGAATATTGCTTTTCCTATAACAGATATAGTTGAAATGTATTCTGTATTACCTTGGAGCACACGCGATTTCTTAATGGCTGTTTCTAGGATTTCTGTTTTTCCTATCAGAGCTTTATTGAAAATTTGTTCTGTATGAACGTTGAGTGCCCAGAATTCCTTTATAGATGTGGATCAAAGTAATGAAAATGCAAATGGAAATGTCTCGAAGGAAACATCTCTCAAATGTATTAGGAGCCGATTAAGATATCTCCGTCATATAAAACTGCCTTTCCAATTCGTAATATATATGTTTGGAAACAGATACAAATATATTGAAATTAAAAGGTAAGACACCAACAAAAAACGGACGAAGGATTCAATCGTACGTCATGGGAAGCGCCCTGACTCCTGGAATACCTACACTGAGAGCGCCTATGCGGTATGAAATGTCGAAACATTTCTTTTTATTTTCAGCGATTTTGCACATTTAAAATTTTTTATGTTTGTGTCAATTTAACAATAAGACTGTGGTTGATATGAATGGACTTGACTTTCCAGTAATCCATGATGCCGATTCGTTTTATTTTCTTAGATGAACGAAGAGTAAAATACAGTTAAAACATTCTTAAATTCAAGAATAAGAAAAACATTGTTAAATAAGATTAATCCGGTGGTTTATGCTTGATGTTCCTCGGTAGATATTCCACAAAAGAACTTTAATTTCTTAAACCAAAAATACCTAATATTGCACATAAAAGACTGGAAGAAATTGTACAATAAACACTAAGATATTACATTATTTTCAATACAAAATTAGAAATGAAATCGCTGGAATCTAAAAAAAATGACTTACTCTTTGCATAATTTGTTCAATTAAGTGGGGAAGGTCTACCAGCCTGTCACCTACTCTACGGGGCGATCTTATATCATCAGAGGAAACAATCTGCAACGAAAAGAAGACTTTAATGAAAAAAAACCACAAGAAACGAAACTAAAATTTTAAAATTTACGATCTAAAAAGAAAAGAGTAAAACTCGCGGTAACATGTGTAAAAAGCGTGCAGCAGTATTCCCCCCCCCCCAAATGAAGTGAAAAAAAGATAGTACAGCACAAGTAATTTTCGGGAATGAGTACCCAGGTTGTCACAAAGGAACGTTCCATTTGTAAAAACCAAAAGCCATTAGTTTCATAGTAAACAGGGCATTATCTTGAAAATTGTGAACACCAATTTTCTGAGTGCTTCCCAGTTGTTTCGCAGAACTCGGACAAATAAATTTAGAATATGCACGACTGTGGCGATCTGATTCTCTTTTTTTCCTAAATTCAAGGTTTAGTGAACACCGTGAGTAACAATTTTAAAGTAAAACATATATCGTACATTACGTAAATCAATCCGAAAAAAAATTCACGTCCTGGGGTATCTGACAAATAAATGCTTCATTTGTCCTAAATTTAGGGAGCAAATATATTATTCCTAATATACATAATCCTGGAGTATCTGACAAGTAAATGCTTTATTTGTCCTAAATTTAGGAAGCAAATATATAATTCCTATTATACATACATATGCATCATGACGACAATTTTGGCAGTAATGTACACCATGAGGCAGTGCAAAATGTGAAGAAAATTAATTTCAAAATGTGAGCAATAAGAAGAAAAAACAATTTTTGAAGTAGTTCTTTCGGAAGAAGAAATGCAGGAAAACGTATTACATGCAGATTATTTAGAGAGATGAATGTGCAATGTTTAGATGTGCTGTCCTCAGTGTTCAAAATAACGAATGACATACAATGCGAAAGAAATATTTATTCGGAACTTTAGAACAGGAGACACTATTGAGTTAAAACGCAGTAGCACTGTTACTCCATCTAGCGAAAGAACCGTCAGATTGACTTCCCAGAAACTTTGCAAAATATCACCTGATGATAATGAGTTCCGAAGTACAAATAATTTTTCCAACGAGCCATTTAGTAGAACAGCAAAATAACTACCAATTTATGCCCCTTAGCGTGGAAACTGCATTATTTTCAGCAAAGAATATGCGTTACGTTTCCATATGGAAGCTATTAGGTTTTCCTGTTTGCCGTGTTTAAAGGAGATACAAGGTTTCAAACAGATTACAAAGGCAAAACTGCACTTTTATCACTAATGATACAGATGGGAGTTGTTAAAATCGGAAAACGATGCACAGAAAGTATATCATTCCATTAAGGCATTCAGAACCCAAAACTTAGTAATATCTGATTTTAAGAAAGATTCATAGGAAATACTAAATCATAAGTTTTTGACATCCATTGCTAAGATTATTTGCATTTTCCCCAGGAAATACGCTTCAAATTTATCAGTGGTGAGAGGAACTTGATCAAAGCAGATTTTTTAGCCGGGTTTTCGGTAACGTAAATAACGATGCAAATATGAAGAAACAGAAGAGATAAATTACGTCGTTTGGTAGCGAAATTACGAGCCATGAAACGTCAGAGATATTGTTCGCTTTTAATATATCTAAAAATATTATATAAAGCAAAATAATTTTTATCGGGCTTTAGATGAAACATTATAGAGAAAATGCAATCATCATTTACGCCATTATGAAAATGTTTTGCATCATTTGATATTGAAACTAGAGAAGCTTTTCTTTCCATGATTGAAAGTACCCGAATGAATCAAGAGTTTTTCAATGGAATTTTTCTAACAAGCAATACTAAATATTATTTGCTTGCAATATCATCTCCATATATTCCTCCTCTCGGCCTTGTTATGCATTGAAACAGCAAACTAAAGCACTGAAAATGCGTTGTAACAATTTAAACTTCCCAATATAAAGGAATTTTTCTAATCGGAGTAATTAGTTCACACATAGAGCATACAGACGGAAGGATATAGTGATGTTGTTAGCATTTTTTTTTCAAAAGAAGGTGTATAATACGTTTAATCGATCGTTGTACTGAAGATTCCAAATAAATTTCTTCCACATTGCAGAATCTCGATAACTGTCTAATTTCTTTACTAGTTCAGGTATTGCATTCACTTTCGCCAAATAACGTAAAGGAGTTCTTTACTGTTAATGAAATATATCAATCCTCTTTCCTACATGTCAAATGAACACCTTCTTCTATTTTCCCTGCGTCAAGTGAATTGATGATAAAGCCTTTAGTTAACCCACTGTTTGAAATCATTTCCATGGATTTAATGAGCGACATGAATTGCAGCCATCATTTACTAACATAAAAATATTACTTACTTTAGTTGAAGTTGATTAGAATTCAATTTTCAAAAGAACTGCTTTTTGTGGGGAGGGCGGGTGGGAGTTGAAACAGTCCGTCAGTTCCACGGGAAGGAAGAGGATCAGTGCCTTAAGAAAACAAGAATTATAACACCGAATTTTCGGTTGTGATGAGTCCGTTTTTTGAATGCCTTCCGACGCGAATAAAATTTGTAAAATTTCATTGTCAATGAAACTGGTTAGAAAAAAATCAACTGCGTTTCTGCAATCGAAGAAAACCCAGAAATAGAAAGATATTCTTACGTATTTTAATTTTAGCCACCAGAGGCTAAAAAGTATGATACGTAAATAATAAATGATGCACAAAAAGTTTCTCGATGCAGAAGACGGTTTTAGTAATAAAGCGTTTTTCAGATCGAACAGTTAAAAGAAGATATATAGAAAGAACATGATACAGTTCTACTACATTTAGAAGAGATGCTGAAAAAAATACCGATTAAAGATTTGCGCCCCATGGCGGCGTAATTGTCTATGATTTTGGGAAGGATATACACTCAAAATGTTTTTATCGTTAATAGTATCGGATCGAGAGAGAAATTTTTAAGTCAGGTTTTTAATCCTCCAGATATTGTTGCAAACATTATGTAAAAGGAAACGTTAACTTACTCCTTCTAGTGGTACACCTGCTCTTAAAAAAAGAAATTATGTGAGAAACATTTCACACGGGAAAAGCTCTCCCCGATAAAGAAAGAATGTTTCAAATCTGACTCTTAGAAGCAGAGATATCGACAAAAATCAGATACACATTTATGCACTAAGATATATAACTCTGCACTAAGAGATATAAGTCTGCACTAATAGATATAACTATGCACTAAGATATATAACTCTGCTCTAAGAGATATAACTATGCACTAAGAGATATAACTACACACTAAGAGATATATGTGAAATCGCAAATTTACTTTACTCCCCCTAGCGGGAAATCTATGCATTATTTGAAAAAGAAGTTTTATCCAAAATAGTGTTCGTTATAAATGGCATCAAATGGAGGAAAGCAGTTTTCAATCGCATATTTTGAAGCAAATCTATGGAACATAATGCATTTTTAATTCGATAGTATCTACCTTCACGCCTTCTATCGGTGAAGTTATGCATCGGGAAAAAACGGAGAGCAAGGAACACCGTTCTCACATTTCAAGCTTTCGAATGCAAAAAAAAATATGTTTCAAATCAGATTAAGAGTAACACATTTATGGTGTCAACAGATAAACGCATAAAGCGGAATCATAAGCACGTACCTTTTTTTACAAAAGACGTGCTAAAAACATACCATCGATTAATCCTCCAGTATTTCAATCCGGACCCACTTTGACGAATCGTTATAATCCAGCATTAAGAACATTACTTTAAAAGGGTAGTTAACAGAAATTGCTGTGTTCAGCTGCTTGAGTACGTCAAAAATATCTTTCCTTTTGTCATGTTATACTGAAAAGCTTTTAAACCTGTTTCCTAATTTTCGTCCCTGAGTGTTGTTGTACATCTTGGGCAGCGATTGTCTCAAGGAAAAGAAAAAAAAACATTTTACCACTTCACTGATTACTTTTTTTCTTTATCTTTTTCTTTTTAGAATAGCTCAATAGTTTATGTCTTACTAGCGAAACTCCCATGTCTACTATCAAATATTAGGACGTATTTTGTAAAAAAGGTCGTGCTTATGTTATCAATTTGCCCGTCCGCTTGCACTCCATATATCTACAACTAAAGTTCGATTTAAAAAATTCGATCTATATTTGAAAGCTTAAAATATGAAAATCATGAACCTTGCCTTTCGGTTCTCTTCCGATGCACAACTTTGCCCCTAGAGTGCGTGAAAGTAAATGATATTATTTCAAACTACTTTGTTCTCCATGCATCAAAGTTAGATTTGAAAAATTCTTCCTGCACCGGATACAGTTCTTGATGGGAAATAATAAGCATATAATTTCTAATTTTTGATAAAGAATGGTCAATCCACAAGTAAGCGCTTTTTTGTTTGATGTAATCTTGGCAAACTTTGATTTTCTGAAAACTCGACCGAAAAACATCCTTCGTAGACCCATACCGCTCGCTCACTTTCGGTAAACTTTTAAAGGAAAATCTCTTGCTTAAAATAGTGCATAGTTTTTCCACCAGGATGCGTAGATGTACATCTTCGTTAGAGTCCGATATGAAAAATTATTTCTTTGCTCCATAGTTTTTCCGGTGCAGTGTTTGTCATATAATTTCAATTTTTTCTTAACCCACAAGTGTGCTACTAAAGGGCATAAGATCAAGTTTTCGTTTACCGCAATATCTCCGGTACTAAAAACCCGATCGAAAATTTGTTTTTCAGTAAGATACTACTAACCATAATAGCCCTTCCTGTATATATATTCTTCCCAAAATAACGCACAATCTCTGTTAGGGGACACAAAGATTAAATCTGTTTTTCTCAATATCTCTCCTTCTAAATGCGCAATTCCAAAAATTATTTTAACACCGGATGCCATTTACTTTGTGGAACACTTTGAGTTTATATTTGTGGAGATTCGTAGTTCACAGTTCTGTGGGTAGGTGGTGTTTCTATATTTCTTGTTGGAGCTGTATCTTAGCTTTTAGAAACCCAATTCAGAAATTTCAACTTTTTTTCCGTATATCATTCGGCACAATAAAGATCGTGAGTATTTTCCTCTTTAAAAAATGCACGGTTTATTTGCTAGGGGGCGTAAAGGTCAAAACATTTTTGTCGGTATCTCTGCTTCCCGGAGACGTATTTGGGGAGTTCTTTTTCCTTAGCAAAACTTTTGCCATGAAAAATTCTATTTCAAAATAGGTAAATTCTTCATCTATGTTGAAATATTTTATTATGCAAATTCTTTCGCTAGAAGGCGTAGAGTTATATCATGTTTCCTTCTATATTTTCCCTTTAACTCTTCGATATGAAAATATCATAGTTTCTAATGCCGTCCTTCTGCTTTGAGAGACTTTTTGTGCACCATTTGTTAATTTTCGTAAAATACTTTTTAGCCGGCGGTGAAAGAAAGTAGCTCTTTCTATTTCTATTTCTACATGTTTCATCGATTGTAGAAGCCCGGTTGATTTTTTTAACCGGTTCCATTGACTCTTAATAACTTTGGGAAATTTTATTCGTATCGGTAAGAATTCAGATGACGTGCTTAAGACAGCCAAAATTATTGCGTCATCTTTCCTGTTTTATATTTTGCCGAAATGAGGGGTTCTAATTTTATTTACCTATTATCACCTATACGGCACAGATACCTTGATCTTTTTTTATTGGGGATTTAGTCACCACAGTGAGCAACTCAAAGGGCTATAAGAAGTCACCGGTCCCTAATTTAGGGCCACTGATTCCAAGGAAAAGAAAGAGCCAGTGCCTTTAGACAAGAATAACATCCACGCCTGATCGGGACTCGAACCCCGAGCTATCTAGGGCGAATGATCATTAGCTAGCTCTTAGGAAACTGCGCAACGAGCCGGCTCCAATAGTTTCTATTCATTCTGTTCCAACACATTGTGTCGATGATTAACTTATCTTTGGTATGTAGCTCAGATTATTCTAGGTGGATCTCAGAACGTCTGCTGTTGGCGCGGCAATTAATCAAAAACCGGAATAAAGAATGCCACCTACTTTTTGAAGAATTTCAATCTCCAGCCAGCTGTTTAGATCACCACGAAACAGTTTATTTCCTGGTTCTGTTTCAAAACATAGTCAGTGCTCAGATGATTGCCAGATGATCTTTCCTTTTTCAGATTCTGGCCACTTCCATCTCATAGCTACTGCCCAAATAATAATTTTGTTCGTTTCGGTAGTTCAGCGGAAAAGGAACAAAGTGTGATGAGCAGCTTTATCAATGAAAACTAAAAACATCCCCATATCTATAACGCATTTTGTAATTACAGTAGAGTACCTTTTCCCCTTGGAGTATTTTATTTTTAAACTTTATCTTAAAAACTGACTGTTAATATTAATTTTCTACTGTGAAAGGAGTAAAAAACCAAAGAATTTCTTTCCGCATTTTTAAGCTGATGTAGAAACTTCAGAGAGCTTCCTTTGAGTGGCTTTCCTATACAGAGGCTGTAAATTGCGGAACCGCTGCCCAGAAACCATAGTTGCCCCTTAACGAAACTCAAACATATCTGAATAATTTTTCTTTTTGCTTTCTTAGAAATCTTCTGCTTTATAAACAGCACAGGAATTTTCCAAATTGCTTATAAATGAGAAAACATGGACGCCGTTTTTCATATTAGCAACGAAATTATAAATTTCGTTAAATAGATTTTTTGAATGCATAGATCAGCTTAGCTTTCGGGATGTTAAAAACCAAATATCTTGTAATTTTTCTTAAAATAATTAACTGTAACCTTTATTTTAACTAAGCTTTTAAGTAAAATTTCCACGTACGTCTATAACTTTTACAATAACGTAAATTTAACAGGAGCATTCTTTATTTTGCAAAATTCGGATTGGTAAGTTACATGGATAATCTTTTACTGGCTACCAAGGATAACATATCCGCCGACATAGATTGTTCAATAAAAAGAGAATTAATACGCAATAAGAACTAAAGAAGTTAAAACAAATACTCGAACTTCCACGTACCTCCATTATATATCTCAGTGCTGCAATAAAAGGCGGAATGATGGTATAATAATGATCAAACTGGCCGTCTGATGACATGTTGATGACCTATAAAATGAAGAAAAGAAGTTAACATGAAAAAAGATAAGATATATATAGCTTCTGTTCACAGTCAAACAAGTTAAATATGATTGTACAATGTAAGTTTTACTTATGTTGCAATGGTTTTATTAATACTGCATTTCGAATTATTTTTCATGTTTAAAGTGATTTCTTCAAAAGTCAGCGCTATTTGCACACAATGAATTTCAAAAGAGAAATCATAAAACTCTGAGTGAGAACTTTTCGAATGTGCATGTTGGAACTCTAAGTACAACAAATAATTTCTCTTCAATACGAACCTTCCAAAAAATCTCATGAAATTTATATACATTTGCAAAGAGAGCAAGCAGCTTGTCAAAGACTGCATGGTTTTATGTTTCTTTCACACCACACTAGTTACCAATAGTTCGAGATATTTTATGGCACTTATTCTTTTCGGATGTGGAATCATGCTATTCCGAGATTTTTCATGTAACATTTTGAATTACAGGAATATACGGTTTGTGTAAAATAAAGGAAATTGCCACAAATGTAGTAAGCTACTTTGGTACTCAGCATATACAAAATTTACAGATCATTTCTTGTGATATACTGGCATGTAGATTTAATACGTAAAACCTCGAGTGTTCATAAAATCTGGAATAAATTTGAAGTTATTACATATAATCTTAATATATTGGAACATCGGAGAATGAAAACCGTTGATTCTAGTTTTTTCATTGACAAAAAAATGAGTTATGACCTATCTACTGTATGATGGTCAATAGCTAAATACAACCTTTCTTCTTGCTCATCCCTGGACGAAAGATACCTTGTTTTTAAAAACTAAAACTTTGTTCTTCAAAGCGAGGATCCGGAGTTTTTATGGCTTTTTTGGGGGGGGAGGGGGTTACATTTAACGGCCACATAGAATTTCCATGGCGCAAAAATTCGCCCGTCTCTAATATAAGTAGAATAACGTGTTCATGAATAGGAGCGAATCACCCTCAAAACGAATACATTACACATTCTGTATCAGTCCTAAATACCGCAGCTTACTAGAAATGTTCCATAGTAGGCCTATTTACCATACTAAATACATCTGCCAGTTTGTGCGTGAACGTAAACCAGAGAATATGCGAACTGTACATCACTCATTGGCCTCACCTGTGACACGAGTCCAGGCCGTACTCCTTAAAACCATGAAACAACTCCCCTGACCACTGAGTCGTCGGGGTGACACGACTTTCTTGAAATGAAACACTACAAAACCTATGCCACGGTTCAATCATTTTCTGGATTCCGAAGGACAGGAAATCATTATATCTTAAAAGACAAGTGTTTAATCAATTTGTCCTTACATTTCTTACTTACTGAGCAGAGACATTGACCTTAACTAAATAATATATGTAAAAGCTGCAAACAACTAAAGGAAGCATGAAAAAATGCGTGCTGGGTGTAACCAGGAAAGATAACAGGAACTCCTGGATACGGGAAATGACAACAGTGGAATACATCATTATCTGAATAAAATCTCTGAAATGGGATTGGGCTGGACATCTTGCCGGAAGAACAGACCGCTGATGGACAATCGAAATTTCAGACTGGATTCCAACGGACAGAAAAAGCCCCAGAAGAAGAGGACCTTATATGAGGTGGATGGATGAAATTCGAAAGCATGACGGAGTAACATTGAGGAGACAGGCTCAAGAGGGACAGTTGTAGAAGAAACTTGGCGGAGGCCTTCATCCAGCAGCGGATTGAAATGATTGACGATGATGACGATATATCATGTAAGTCATTTTCCCGACGCAGCACTGACGACCGTGTGGCTGTAGCATTTAATGCTGACACATCGACGACTGTATTTCAGACGACAGTCAAACGAAATCTGCTCTCTATGAATCTTCGCAGACGTTGCCCACTCAAGATAAATATGCTGACTGATAGATACTGACGGTTAGGGCGTGTATTTGCATCAGAGAAGAAACTTGACCGTCGAATAGAGGAGAAAATTAATCTTTTCAGACGAATCAAGTTTTCCGCCTTATGGTAAAGATAATCGATGGAGACTACGGCGAAGAACTTATGACAGAAAACATCCCAACACAACGTTCCAGAAGAAACGTGCAACATGTGGCAGTGTGCTCGTGTAACACAAAATTTCCTGGGAATCATTGGAATAAATGTTTTAACCCCATCTCACGATGAACGCTTTAAGCTACCTGTCTATTGTGTCGGATCTGTTGCTCTCATTCATGATTACTGTATACCCCGAATGCATGCGTAGTTTCCGGAAAAATTTTCATGTGGCAATGCGTCTGCGGGAATGGTTTGAGGAGTCTTCCATTGTCTTTAGCTCTTTAGTTTACATTATGGCCACCGTACTCGCCTAACAGCAATCGCACTGAACGTCTGTGATTTTGTCTTGAACAACTTGAACAACAGATTCGAGTTGTGGATCCACCATCAATGAGTCTTGAAGATATGCGAGAACCTATCATGTTTACATGGTATAGCATCCTTACAGAATTGTTCAGGAAACGTTTTGAATCAATGCTACGGCGTGTAACTACGGTATAGGTGGTAAGTGGAAGTCATACCTTATACTAACAGGTGGTCATAATTTTTTGATACAAAAAAGAAGAACATATGGCACAAAGTATGTGACTTGTATATGTTTACGTACGGAGCACAGACGTGGACTTTAAGCAAAAAAAAGGACAGGCAAAGACAGTCGACAGCCGAAAGACGAGAAAAGACATGCCTGCTCAGAGTGGCCAGGAAAGATAAGAGAAACTCTTGGATCAGGGAAATGACAAGAGTGGAATACCTTATATTCTGAGTAAAATCTATGATATAACAATGGGCAGAAAATATTGCCAGAAGAACGGACCACCAATGGACTACCGAAATTTTGGAAGTGATTCCAAGAGACACCAAAACAACCAGAAGAAGAGCACCTGGGATATTCGTGGAAGAAATTTGAAAGCATGGAACAGTGACATAGATGGTAGAGGCTGAAGACAGAGTATTGAAGAATAATACTTGGGAGACCTTCATCCTGCAATGGAATGATAACGGTTGACGATGATGAAGATAGACACACACACACACACACACATATATATATATATATATATATATATATATATATATCATCATAATCTTCATTGTCAACCATTATCAATCAACTGCTGGATGTAGGTCTCCCCAAGTTTCATCCACAACGGTGTGTCTTGTGCCAGTCTCCTCCATGTCACTCCCGCATACTTTCGAATTTCATCCACCCATCTTCCATGTGGTCTTCTTCTGGGTCTTTTCCTGTCCCTCGGAATCCAGTCTAAATTTTCAGCCGTGCATCGATGGTCGGACCTTCTGGCTATATGTCCAACCCATTCCCATTTCAGGGATTTTATTCTGATCATGATGTCTTCCACTCTTGTTATTTTTCTAATCAATGAGTTCCTCTTCTTATCTCTCCTGGTTGCACCAAGCATGCATCTCTCCATGCTTCTTTCAGTTGTCAGCAGTCTTTGTATCTATCTTTTAGTTAAGGTCCACGTCTCTGCACCATATTGAAGCACTGGAAGGGTGTATTGATCAAACACATTTCTTTTAAGACATAATGGCATATTGCTCTTGAAAATTATACTGTTTCTTTCAAACGCTCTCCAAGCAAGTTTTATACGCCGCTTAATTTCTTCATCAATGTGACCCTCACTTGATATCTGCTGTCCAAGATAAATGTAGATATTGGTTATCTCTAGCTTTTCTCCATTAATCAATAAATTTCATTTCTTATAAAAGAATTGTACACCACTTTTGTCTTCTGAAAGTTCATTTTTAATCCCACTTCTTTACTCTTGTTACCAAGTTCCTGGATCATGCTCTGCAGCTGTGATGGGGTAGTTGCATAAAGGACTACGTCATCAGTAAAACGAAGGTGAGTTAGACATTAATCTTTATCCCTTTGTTTTCCAGTTTAGTGATTGAAAGACATTTTCCAATAGGGCATCAAAGAGTTTAGGAAAAATTGCGTCACCTTGTCTCACTCCTTTTATTTATATATATATATATATATATATATATGGGATGTAAGGTCAGGTGATGCGTAACATCACAGCCTCTCCTTGACAAATGTCAACCCCGCCATCTCGTGGTGCATCCTGTTCCTACTAAAGCGGCTCTGACGACCGCCAATAGCGGTATAACTATACCATCGGGATTAGAGAAAATTCTATCCCACACTCACCAACCCGCTTGGCCAGCGTGGTGAGTTATGGCCAAACCCCTCCAAAATGACTCCACAACTTAAATCTTGGCCCTCAGTCTCCGGCAGCTGGAATGTACCTGGCCAAGGCAGCGGCCAGTGCGACATGAAGGCAGAGGGTGCTAAGAATCATCGGAGGACCGGACTAGGCTGCCATCTGATGCTGACCTTGGCAACGTACAATGGACGCTCCCTATCTTCTGATTCAAGGCTTCTTGAATTGGAAGAGGAACTACAAAGGATCAAGTGGGACATCGTGGGGCTAAGTGAGGTAAGGAGAAAAGGAGAAGATCTCATCGAACTGAAAAGTGGACATCTCTTCTACTATCGTGGGACAGATACTGGCAGAACTAGTGGTGTTGGATTTATAATAAACAAGAAACTGAAGGATAAAGTTGTAGAAGTTGAAAGTTCCTCTGACAGAGCTGCACGGCTTGTTATCCAACTCTCGAAAAGATACCAGGCTCAGATTATTCAAACTTATGCACCCACCACAAGTCATCCTGAAGAAGAAATTGAAGAATTTTATGAGGAAATTTGTCATCTAAATAATAAAGGTAAGCAGCACTTGAAGATAATTATGGGCGATTTCAATGCAAAAATAGGGCAACGGCAACAGAATGAGACTTCAGTAGGTAAATTCGGTCACGGCAACAGAAACCAGCGTGGAAATACTCTCGTTGAGTTTCCAGAGGCTGAAGGGTTTTTCATCTTGAACTATTTCTTCAAGAAAAAGCCACACAGGAAATGGACATGGAGACTTCCAAATGGGACGACAAGTGAAATTGATTTTATTATGTGTAACAAAAAATTCGTCATAGAAGACTGCAGTGTGCTAAACAAGTTCAACACAGGTAGTGACCATAGATTGGTGAGATGTAAGATGCACCTCAACACTAAACTTGAACGTGGCAAGCTCATAAGACAAACAAAATCTATTGACATAACCAACCTTAAAAAACACCATAATACCTTCAAGTTGGAACTAAAGAACAGGTTCTCTGCTTTAGAACTCCTAACATCGGAAGAAGTGGACATCTCTGAAGTTCACAGAGAAGTAACCAAAGCTCTTATGGAAACAGCAACAAAATTAGCTGGGTCTAAGAACAAGTTGCATGTAAACAAATTATCAGGAAAAACGAAAATGTTGATGCAAAAAAGAAGAGAGATGAGGACAACTGAAGAAGATGTGACTTCCAAAGTGGAATATATAGAGCTATGCAAGACAGTACGAAAAAGTATCACTGAAGACGTAAGAAAATCCAACTGTGAACTAGTGAGGAAAGCAATTGAAAACAACCAAAGCCTAAAGATAGCAAAGGGACATCTCAGTAAATGAAGAAAACAGATTATGGCACTGAGAAAAGAAGATGGTTCTGTAACAAGAAATAGAGGCGAAATTTTGACAAGAGTGAAAGATTTCTACTCCATTTTATATGAAAGGGATGATACATGCACTCCAGACATCATGAAAGATACCAGTACCAGAGTTCCTCCAGTAGTTTCAGCAGAAGTTGCACATGCAATCAAGAACATGAAGCGGGGAAAAGCTCCAGGAGAAGATGGAATTACTGTAGACATCATACAAGAAGCAAGTGGAGAAATCGAAACAGTATTCGCCCAAATTTTCACTCGATGCCTTAATGAAGGAAAGATTCCTGAGGATTGAAACACCGCTACAATGATCCTGCTACATAAGAAAGGTGACATTGAGGATCTCGGAAATTACAGACCTATCAGCCTCCTATCAGTAGTTTATAAAATCTTCACTAAAGTTCTTTCACACCGCTTGAAGGTAACACTGGACATGGCTCAACCGAGAGAACAAGCTGGATTCAGGAGTGGCTACAGCACAATAGATCATATCCACGTACTGAGAGAGCTAATTGAAAGAGCGAGGGAATATGAACTTCCATTGTGCATGGCTTTTATCGATTATGAAAAAGCCTTTGATTCGGTGAAACCATCAGCAGTTACAATGGCTCTGAAAACCTGCGGTATTAAAGATGCATACATTAATATTATTAATAACATCTATGAAAATGCAAGTGCAAAGATTAGGCTGTTTGAAAATACAACACACATAAAAATTGGAAAGGGAGTGAGACAAGGTGACACCATATCTCCGAAGCTCTTTAATGCCACATTGGAGGGTGATTTTCAGTCACTGAGCTGGGAAAACAAGGGGATAAAGATTAATGGAGATTATCTAACTCACCTTCGTTTTGCTGATGACGTAGTCCGTTTTGCAACTAGCCCATCAGAGCTGCAGAGTATGATCCAGGAACTTGCTGACATGAGTAAAGAAGTGGGATTAAAAATGAACTTTCAGAAGACAAAAGTGATGTTCAATGCTTTTACAAGAAATGAAGATTTATTGATTGATGGAGAAAAGCTGGAGATAACAGACACGTACGTTTATCTTGGACAGCAGATATCAAGTGAGGGTCACATTGATGAAGAAATTAATCGGTGTACAAAACTTGCCTGGAGAGCTTTTGGAAGAAACAGCATAATTTTCAAGAGCAATATGCCATTATGTCTTAAAAGAAAAGTGTTTGATCAATGCATCCTTCCAGTGCTTACGTATGGTGCAGAGACGTGGACCTTAACTAAAAGAGACATACAAAGGCTGCAGACAACTCAAAGCAGCATGGAGAGGTGCATGCTTGGTGTAACCAGGAGAGATAAGAAGCGAAACTCGTGGATCCGAAAAATGACAAGAGTGGAGGACATCATGATCAGAGTTAAATCCCTGAAATGGCAATGGGCTGGACATACTGCCAGAAGGACAGATCATCGATGGACAGCCGAAATTTTAGATTGGATCCCAAGGGACAGGAAAAGACCCAGAAGAAGACCACATGGGAGATGGGTGGATGAAATTCGAAAGTATGCAGGGGTGACATGGAGGAGACCGGCACAAGACAGACCGTTGTGGAGGAAACTTGGGGAGACCTTCGTCCAGCAGTGGATTGATAATGGTTGACAATGATGATGATGATGATATATATATATATATACTGAAGAGTAATTGAATTAGAGATACCTGTCTAGTAACGTATAATGCCACCTTTCGCCCTGATGACGGCGGCGATTCTTCTCGGCATGGACTCAACAAGACACCGGAAGCGTTGAGACGCCATACGGATGAACGACCGGTGAACGAGCTCCCACATTTCACGAATATCTGATGGAGGGGGATGTCAGAGCCTGGAACAACTCTTTCGATATCATCCCAGATGTGACCGATGAGATTGAGGTCAGGTGACCTAGCTGGCCGACGAAGCGAGGTCACGTCGGCGGTGTGTTTATCCAACCATTCGGATACAATTCCGGAGCGCTAGCACAGTGCATTGTCTTGTTGTAGGATAAGGTCCCCAGTGGGATGTTGAAGACGCACAAACGGGAGCAAATTGTCGTCCAGGATATCCCGGTAACGTTGATTTGTGAGTGACGACGTCACACGTACCAGGGGTCCTATTTCATTTCACGTAAACAGTCCCCAGACGAGAATGTCACGCCCACCAGCTTGAAGAGTACCCTGCTGGCAAGAAGAATCCATCGCTTTATGCGGTTTGCGCTGTACTCGTCTCCTGCCATCCACATGTACCCACGTGAATCTCGACTCATCAGTCCAGACAACATTTCTCCACATGTCTAAGGTCCAGTGAGATTTTCCCGCGCCCATGCTGAACTTTGCATCCTGTGATGTGCGGTCAGCAGCGGTACCCTCGTTGGACGATGGCTTCTGTACCCCATAGCGAGGAGATGGTTCTGGATGGTGTGGCTGCTAACATGTTTTTGTGCACCAGCGTTAAGTTTGCGAGTGATTTCTTGCACTGCGGCCCGTCTATCCGCTGTTACAATGCGAGCTAGCCGACGATGACCCAGCTCATCCACACGCTGTTGTTCACGATACGTGGCCCTTGCAGGGATGGTTTTACCGGATTCGATGTACACACGATGCACCCGTGACACAGTGGCTCGTGAAATTCCCAGTGTCTGCACGACTTCTGAGATGGAGTGACCCATTCGGCGGGCTCCGACAATTTGCCCACGAACAAATGCGCTTAGATCCTTCGTCTTACCCATACTGCATCCGACTCTTACAGATTATATGTTGTCGGATCGCTGCATACGTCATGTCGTTTCTATTTACAGTGCCGCTCACAGTTCCACATTTGCATAACGCCAGCTGTCTCTAGTTTAATTGCTCTTCATCAACTTTATCACCTTCGTTTTGCTGATGACGTAGTCATCTTTGCAGCTACCGCAACCGAGCTGCAGAGTATGATCCAGGAACTGGCTGATAAGAGTAAAGAAGTGGGATTTAAAATGAACTTTCAGAAGACAAAAGTGATGTACAGTGCTTTTACAAGAAATGAAGATTTATCGATTGATGGCGAAAAGCAGGAGATAACAAATACCTACATTTATCTTGGACAGCAGATATCAAGTGAGGGTCACATTGATGAAGAAATTAATCGGCGTATAAAACTTGCCTGGAGAGCGTTTGGAAGAGACAGTATAATTTTCAAGAGCAATATGCCATTATGTCTTAAAAGAAAAGTGTTTAATCAATGTATCCTTCCAGTGCTTACGTATGGTGCAGAGACGTGGACCTTAACTAAAAGAGACATACAAAGACTGCAGCAACTGAAAGAAGCATGGAGAGATGCATGCTTGGTGTAACCAGGAGAGATAAGAAGAGGAACTCATTGATTAGAAAAATGACAAGTGTGGAAGACATCATGACCAGAGTAAAATCCCTGAAATGGCAATGTGCTGGACATATAGCCAGAAGGACAGACCATTAATTTACAGCTGAAATTTTAGACTGGATTCCAAGGACAGGAAAAGTCCCAGTAGAAGACCACGTGGGAGATGGGCAGACCGTTCTGGAAGAAACTTCGGGAGACCTTCATCCAGCAGTGGTTTGCTAATGGTTGACAATAATGATGATGATGGTGATTTATATAATCTTATTACTAATGAACACTATTAAGTGGATATTATGATCATATACATGGCCGGCTGCACAACAGGGGTAACAGGAATAATCTCCCAGGTTGACCCGTGTCTGGCGCCTTTCGAATAGGTTTTCTGCCCTTCGCCATACATATACTAAGATTTGCAGATTATAAAGGAAAATTGTAACCACTCTTACATTTTCCACTATCAAGAAATAGCGAATTGAGGTTTAGTATTTTGTGGCCCCCTACTTTCATATATACAACAATTTGTGTGTAAACCAGATTCTCACATTTAAAAAAAAAAAGTATTATATTAAATTCGTTTTGCTGCTACACATGGAGCCAAGTGCTAAGTTACTTTAAAAGCATTACTAAGAATTACGAAAAAAGAAATGATTTTTATAAATGAAACGTATAATATCTAAAAATAACTAATTTATCAGTTACTTCACTTTGTATTAAGGATCAACCACTGAAACATGTATCATGCGGAAAAATCAATTTATAGGAATTTATTTCAGAGGGATATTTATTCGCTATACAAAAAATATTTGCAATACAAAAATATTCGCAACGCAGGTAACTTTTTACCATTTGTTGGGAAGATTATGTAGAAACCGCAGTGCAAGATTAACCCCGTCACCCCGGAAAAAGAATCGTAGATTTCAATACTTTTATCTTCTCTCTTTCTCTGTCACTCTCTCTCTCTCTCTCTAAACTTTCGATCCATAGTAGGGCGCCTTTCTTAATATCACTAAAGCAAAAATGTATACCCCTTTGAGACAACCGACCGCTCTATGTTTTTATGTTTTCCAAACCTTTCGTGTGTGTTCTTTATGAACGATATTTTCCACGTATCGACTTTATTGAAATATGGCATTTGTTTTCTGGGGTCCACAATGAAATTTTCCACCGGACCCCATAAAGCTCCATCCGGCACTGATCTTAAAACTCTTAATTCTCTGTATGAAAAAACGGATTGTTTTTGCATGGGGTATTTCACTGAATTTTTTCGGAATTTGTTTCCCAAATACATTTCTTAGACCCCGTTAAGACATCAAGTACTCATTGGGTGGGGCAAGCATTAAAATTGGGAGAGACGCTTGCATGAAGTAACGTGGTACAAGTAAAACGATTTATTTTTTCGAAAGTTCACGTCTTTCGCAGAAAATGATATAAATTTCGAAATACAACTTGGAATCGAACTTGTGTACAACTGGACGGCATAGCGAATTACGGAAAATGGAAGTTTTAATTAGTAGCGAATTCTTACGACATGGTGTTACAAAAAAGGACTTCTGAACTAGAAAATAAAAACAAGGAATTAGCCCCAAATAGAAGTTTTAATTCGTATTTGATGTCTCTATTTATACCTAACAAAAAACAAAATATTTTTCTTCTTGAGATACCTTATAATATTCATTTGATTTCTTGTAGTTGAAAAATTGCAAAACATTTAGCTTTCAACTTCCTTTCTTCTTATTTTGTATACAAACACTGTTTGATTGCACAATTTTTTCAAGACAGATTTTTCCTTGAAATTCTTTTCTGTTTCATTTTGTTCAAATAAAACTCCACAACCAAATTTCTTTTAAACCTTTGCTTTTAAATGAACTTTATTCTAACGTTTTACTAATAATGTATGTTCATCGGATTACTTGAAGAACAGCACGCA
Organism: Macrothele yani; assembly: GCA_039090855.1. Lineage (NCBI taxonomy): Eukaryota > Metazoa > Arthropoda > Arachnida > Araneae > Macrothelidae > Macrothele > Macrothele yani. The sequence goes on from JAYWMT010000053.1 coordinate 110,654, forward strand.
AAATGAGTTTAATTTTATGTGTGAAAACGATTTCTCCATTTTCTAACATTCCACGCTATCCAAATTGCGAGGAAAATAATGAAAAGCTGTTTTTTAACTGTCCAAGTTAGACGCAAAGTGCAGGCACGCGTTTCTTTCATTAAACACTTATGAAAACGCCACTTTTCCGATTCCTCGTCCGGATGTTTTATATGGATAGAGCAAAAAAAAATATATTTCATCTAAAAGAAATTGTACCACCACTGCACTGGAATTGATAATGTGCACAGTTGGGGTTGTTGTCCTATCTAGCTCATCCTCGGCTAGTTTACTTTCAATTTTTATGGCGCGTTTTGAGAAGACGATTTGTAGCCAAAGCTGTTCCGTAAAAACTGAGAGTATATTTTTGAGTTGGCGACAGTACGAAGGGGAAAATTAAACTTACAAAGAACTAACTGAATTAAGTAAGTATCTAGGGCAACAGTTATTAGCCGTAGCAGAAGATTCTGGTTTTGTTATTGCGCAGTTGTTTAAGGTACGTCTACATTTTCCCATACAACTATGGAGGTAAGTGATTCAGAGTTATGAAGTAAAATGCGTTGAGCGATAAAATTTTGCTGTCGTTTTGGTTCCAGAAATGTTGATTTAATGAAAAACGCTTACAAAGATAAATGTTTAGGTGCGTCAACAATTTTTAATGGCACGATGATTTAAAAAATAAGGCGTTTGTCGGCAGAACTCGCTCCTAGGCCTGGGTGATCAAAAAGTGTTGTTACGGATCGTATTGTTAACACTTTTTGGGTAATCCTATACGAAGATCGACGACTGACTTGTGAAGACATAGCAGCGTCGACTAATATTTCAAAAACGTCGGCTTTCCGTATCTAGGCGACACATTACTGCTGCCTCTTGTGTTTTCCAATTTGGTACCTCATCACCTGACGAGAGAACAATTGTTAGCCAGAGTTCAAGTGTGTCATGAGTTTAAACAAATTATTGTAAAGGATCCAAGTAGTCCAAACACAGCAATAAATGCCGATGAAACACGCGTCCACTCCTCTGACCGCCTGACGAAGCGCAACGAGTGTCTGAAAACACACAGGCTCGCTTCCTCCGAAAACAGTCCGCCGAACCAAATGAGATGAGAAGGTGGTGATAATAACTTTCTTTGCAATCCACTTGCATGCCGTTCCTCCACAAATTACAGTCAATGCTGAGTATTGCATTTCAGTCTTGAAGCGTCTGCGACGACACATATCGATTAAGCGACCGGAACAGGTGAGCAAGGTGATCCTACACCCCGATAACGCCCAGCCACATGTTGCTGTTTGTGTTCAACAGTTTCTTACGAAATGCAGTATTGAAATCATGAAACAGCCTGTCTACAGTCCTGAACCCCCGCCGTGCAATTTCTGGTTGTTTCCAAAAATTCACAAATTCCGTGGCGCAACATTCAACACAGATGCTGCCGTTATTCAAGCTGTATAGGAGTCACTAAAGCTGCTTCCACAATACACCTTCGCCACATGCTCTGAAAATTGGATTGAACAATGAGGGTGTTGCATATCATTCGAGGGAAGATACTCTGAGTAAGAATAACATAGCGCTACAATATTTTGCTGTACTGAAATCTCTTCATTTTCGGTGACTTTATTCTCAATCTTTATGAAATGGCTGTTGTTTTATGACTTCATCTGATTGACCTCCGGCACCATATCTTCACATGTGTCAGCCCTACATGGGAAATCCTTTTTGTATTGGAAGGACAAACTGTGAGTAGGAATTTTCATACCTTTTCATCTTTTTCTAAATCATAGATTCACCTCATGGGGTAATTAAATGGGGTGATGTTACTTATTTTGACATACGTATGCTTCATATCTGTGGCTTAGAAAAACCTAATGTAGCCCATCGATTTGTATTGCAATCCGCAGCCACTAGCTGATGCAGCTGATTCCTGTGACTGTCTTATTACTATTACTATTATTATTAATCATACTTTTGGTGTTAGAGGAATTAACGACTACCATGAAAACCTCAGTGGGCTATAAGCAGTTTCTCGTCCCTGATTTACGGCCACTGGCATGGGCGCCCATGTGCAGTGGCAAAAAGGACCCCGTGCTCTACCCTGGATATTACATCATCATCATTGTCAACCATTATCAATCCACTGCTGAACGAAGGTCTCCCCAAGTTTCCTCCACAACGGTCTGTCTTAAGCCAGTCTCCTCCATGTCACTCCCACATACTTTCGAATTTCATCCACCCATCTCCAATGTGGTCTTTTTCAGGGTCTTTTCCTGTACCTTGGAATCCAATCTAAAATTTTGGCTGTCCATCGAGTGTCTGTCCTTCTGGCAGTATGTCCAGCCCATTGCCATTTCAGGGATTTAACTCTGATCATGATGTCTTCCACTCTTGTCATTTTTCGGATCCATGAGTTCCTTTTCTTATCTCTCCTGGTTACACCAAGCATGCACACCTCTCCATTCGTTTTTGAGTTGTCTGCAGCCTTTGTATGTCTCTTTCAGTTAAGGTCCACGTCTCTGCACCATACGTAAGCACTGGAAGGATGCATTGATCAAACACTTTTATTTTAAGACATAATGGCATATTGCTCTTGAAAATTATGCTGTTTCTTCCAAAAGCTCTCCAGGCAAGTTTTGTACGCCGATTAATTTCTTCATCAGTGTGACTCTGACTTTATATCTGCTGTCCAAGATAAACGTACCTGCCTATATATCATCATCATCATCATTGTCAACCATTATCAATCCACTGCTGGACGAAGGTCTCCCCAAGTTTCCTCCACAACGGTCTGTCTTGTGCTAGTCTCCTCCATGTCACCCCTGCATACTTTCGAATTTCATCCACCCATCTCCCATGTGGTCTTCTTCTGGGTCTTTTCCTGTCCCTTGGAATCCAATCTAAAATTTCGGCTGTCCATCGATGATCTGTCCTTCTGGCAGTATGTCCAGCCCATTGCCATTTCAGGGATTTAACTCTGATCATGATGTCTTCCACTCTTGTCATTTTTCGGATCCAGGAGTTCCTCTTCTTATCTCTCCTGGTTACACCAAGCATGCACCTCTCCATGCTACTTTGAGTTGTCTGCAGCCTTTGTATGTCTCTTTTAGTTAAGGTCCACGTCTCTGCACCATACGTAAGCACTGGAAGGATGCATTGATCAAACACTTTTCTTTTAAGACATAATGGCATATTGCTCTTGAAAATTATGCTGTTTCTTCCAAAAGCTCTCCAGGCAAGTTTTGTACGCCGATTAATTTCTTCATCAATGTGACCCTCACTTGATATCTGCTGTCCAAGATAAACGTACGTGTCTGTTATCTCCAGCTTTTCTCCATCAATCGATAAATCTTCATTTCTTGTAAAAGCATTGAACATCACTTTTGTCTTCTGAAAGTTCATTTTTAATCCCACTTCTTTACTCTTGTCAGCAAGTTCCTGGATCATACTCTGCAGCTCTGATGGGGTAGTTGCAAAAATTACTACGTCATCAGCAAAACGAAGGTGGGTTAGATAATCTCCATTAATCTTTATCCCCTTGTTTTCCCAGCTCAGCGACTTAAAAACACCCTCCAATGTGGCATTAAAGAGCTTCGGAGATATGGTGTCACCTTGTCTCACTCCCTTTCCAATTTTTACGCGTGTTGTATTTTCAAACAGCCGAATCTTTGCACTTGCATTTTCATAGATGTTATTAATAATATTAATGTATGCATCTTCAATACCGCAGGTTTTCAGAGCCATTGTAACTGCTGATGGTTTTACCGAATCAAAGGCTTTTTCATAATCGATAAAAGCCATGCACAATGGAAGTTCATATTCCCTCGCTCTTTCAATTAGTTCTCTCAGCACGTGGATATGATCTATTGTGCTGTAGCCACTCCTGAATCCAGCTTGTTCTCTCGGTTGAGCCATGTCCAGTGTTACCTTCAAGCGGTGTGAAAGAACTTTAGTGAAGATTTTATAAACTACTGATAGGAGGCTGATAGGTCTGTAGTTTCCGAGATCCTCAATGTCACCTTTCTTATGTAGCAGGATCATTGTAGCGGTGTTCCAATCCTCAGGAATCTTTCCTTCATTAAGGCATCGAGTGAAAATTTGGGCGAGTACTGTTTCGATTTCTCCACTTGCTTCTTGTATGATGTCTACAGTAATTCCATCTTCTCCTGGAGCTTTTCCTCGCTTCATGTTCTTGATTCCATGTGCAACTTCTTCTGGAAGGACTGGAGGAACTCTGGTACTGGTATCTTTCATGATGTCTGGAGTGCATATATCATCCCTTTCATATAATTTGGAGTAGAAATCTTTCACTCTTGTCAAAATTTCGCCTCTATTTCTTGTTACAGAACCATCTTCTTTTCTCAGTGCCATAATCTGTTTTCTTCCCTTACTGAGATGTCCCTTTGCTATCTTTAGGCTTTGGTTGTTTTCAATTGCTTTCCTCACTAGTTCACAGTTGAATTTCCTTACGTCTTCAGTGATACTTTTTCTTACTGTCTTGCATAGCTCTATATATTCTACTTTGGAAATCACATCTTCTTTAGTTGTCCTCATCTCTCTTCTTTTTGCATCAACATTTTGGTTTTTCCTGATAATTTGTTCACATGCAACTTGTTCTTAGACCCAGCTAATTTTGTTGCTGTTTCCATAAGAGCTTTGGTTACTTTTCTGTTAACTTCAGAGATGTCCACTTCTTCCGATGTTAGGCCTTCTAAAGCAGAGAACCTGTTCTTCAGTTCTAACTTGAAGGTATTATGGTGTTTTTTAAGGTTGGTTATGTCAATAGATTTTGTTTGTCTTATGAGCTTGCCACGTTCAAGTTTAGTGTTGAGGTGCATCTTACATCTCACCAATCTATGGTCACTAACTGTGTTGAACTTGTTTAGCACACTGCAGTCTTCTATGACGAATTTTTTGTTACACATAATAAAATCAATTTCACTTGTCGTCCCATTTGGATGTCTCCATGTCCATTTCCTGTGTGGCTTTTTCTTGAAGAAGGAGTTCAAGATGAAAAACCCTTCTGCCTCTGCAAACTCAACGAGAGTATTTCCACGCTGGTTTCTGTTGCCATGACCGAATTTACCTACTGAAGTTTCATTCTGTTGCCGTTGCCCTATTTTTGCATTGAAATCTCCCATAATTATTTTCAAGTGCTGCTTACCTTTATTATTTAGATGACAAATTTCCTCATAAAATTCTTCAATTTCTTCTTCAGGATGACTTGTGGTGGGTGCATAAGTTTGAATAATCTGAGCCTGGTATCTTTTCGAGAGTTGGATAACAAGTCGTGCAGCTCTGTCAGAGGAACTTTCAACTTCTACAACTTTATCCTTCAGTTTCTTGTTTATTATAAATCCAACACCACTAGTTCTGCCAGTATCTGTCCCACGATAGTAGAAGAGATGTCCACTTTTCAGTTCGATGAGATCTTCTCCTTTTCTCCTTACCTCACTTAGCCCCACGATGTCCCACTTGATCCTTTGTAGTTCCTCTTCCAATTCAAGAAGCCTTGATTCAGAAGATAGGGAGCGTCCATTGTAAGTAGCCAAGGTCAGCATCAGATGGCAGCCTAGTCCGGTCCTCCGGGGATTCTTAGCACCCTCTGCCTTCATGTCGCACTGGCCGCTGCCTTGGCCAGAGTACATTCCAGCTGCCGGAGACTGAGGGCCAAGATTTAAGTTGTGGAATCATTTTGGAGGGGTTTGGCCATAACTCACCACGCTGGCCAAGCGGGTTGGTGAGTGTGGGATAGAATTTCCTCTAATCCCGATGGTATAGTTATACCGCTATGGGCGGTCATACCGCTATGGGTGCCTATATATATATATCATCATCATCATCATCATTGTCAACCATTATCAATCCACTGCTGGACGAAGGTCTCCCCAAGTTTCCTCCACAACGGTCTGTCTTGTGCCAGTCTCCTCCATGTCACTCCCGCATATTTACGAATTTCATCCACCCATCTCCCATGTGGTCTTCTTCTGGGTCTTTTCCTGTCCCTTGGAATCCAATCTAAAATTTCGGCTGTCCATCTATGGTCTGTCCTTCTGGCAGTATGTCCAGCCCATTGCCATTTCAGGGATTTAACTCTGATCATGATGTCTTCCACTCTCGTCATTTTTCGGATCCACGAGTTCCTCTTCTTATCTCTCCTGGTTATACCAAGCATGCACCTCTCCATGCTACTTTGAGTTGTCTGCAGCTTTTGTATGTCTCTTTTAGTTAAGGTCCACGTCTCTGCACCATACGTAAGCACTGGAAGGATGCATTGATCAAACACTTTTCTTTTAAGACATAATGGCATATTGCTCTTAAAAATTATGCTGTTTCTTCCAAAAGCTCTCCAGGCAAGTTTTGTACGCCGATTAATTTCTTCATCAATGTGACCCTCACTTGATATCTGCTGTCCAAGATAAACATAGGTATCTGTTATCTCCAGTTTTTCTCCATCAATCGATAAATCTTCATTTCTTGTAAAAGCATTGAACATCACTTTTGTCTTCTGAAAGTTCATTTTTAATCCCACTTCTTTACTCTTGTCAGCAAGTTCCTGGATCATACTCTGCAGCTCTGATGAGGTAGTTGCAAAAATGACTACGTCATCAGCAAAACGAAGGTGGGTTAGATAATCTCCATTAATCTTTATCCCTTTGTTTTCCCAGTTCAGTGATTGAAAGACATTTTCCAATGTGGCATTAAAGAGCTTCGGAGATATGGTGTCACCTTGTCTCACTCCCTTTCCAATTTTTATGTGTGTTGTATTTTCAAACAGCCGAATCTTTGCACTTGCATTTTCATAGATGTTATTAATAATATTAATGTATGCATCTTCAATACCGCAGGATTTCAGAGCCGTGGTAACTGCTGATGGTTTCACCGAATCAAAGGCTTTTTCATAATCGATAAAAGCCATGCACAATGGAAGTTCATATTCCCTCGCTCTTTCAATCAGTTCTCTCAGTACGTGGATATGATCTATTGTGCTGTAGCCACTCCTGAATCCAGCTTGTTCTCTCGGTTGAGCCATGTCCAGTGTTACCTTCAAGCGGTATGAAAGAACTTTAGTGAAGATTTTATAAACCACTGATAGGAGGCTGATAGGTCTGTAGTTCCTGAGATCCTCAATGTCACCTTTTTTATGTAGCAGGATCATTGTAGCATTGTTCCAATCCTCAGGAATCTTCCTTTCATTAAGGCATCGAGTGAAAATTTGGGCGAGTACTGTTTCAATTTCTCCACTTGCTTCTTGTATGATGTCTATAGTAATTCCATCTTCTCCTGGAGCTTTCCCTCGCTTCATGTTCTTGATTGCATGAGCAACTTCTGCTGGGAGGACTGGAAGAACTCTGGTACCTTTCATGATGTCTGGAGTACATGTATCATCCCTTTCATATAATTTGGAGTAGAAATCATTCACTCTTGTCAAAATTTCGCCTCTATTTCTTGTTATAGAACCATCTTCTTTTCTCAGAGCCATAATCTGTTTTCTTCCCTTACTGAGATGTCCCTTTGCTATCTTAAGGCTTTGGTTGTTTTCAATTGCTTTCCTCACTAGCTCACAGTTGAATTTCCTTACGTCTTCAGTGATACTTTTTCGTGTTGTCTTGCATAGCTCTATATATTCCACTTTGGAAGTCACATCTACTTTAGTTGTCCTCATCTCTCTTCTTTTTTGCATCAACATTTTGGTTTTTCCTGATAATTTCTTCACATGCAACTTGTTCTTAGACCCAGCTAATTTTGTTGCTGTTTCCATTAGAGCTTTGGTTACTTTTCTGTTAACTTCCGAAATATCCACTTCTTCCGATGTTAGGCCTTCTAAAGCAGAGAATCTGTTCTTCAGTTCCAACTTGAAAGTATTATGGTGTTTTTTAAGGTTGGTTATGTCAATACATTTTGTTTGTCTTATGAGCTTGCCACGTTCCAGTTTAGTGTTGAGGTGCATCTTACATCTCACCAATCTATGGTCACTACCTGTGTTGAACTTGTTCAGCACACTGCAGTCTTCGATGACGAATTTTTTGTTACACATAATAAAATCAATTTCACTTGTCGTCCCAATTGGATGTCTCCATGTCCATTTCCTGTGTGGCTTTTTCTTGAAAAAGGAGTTCAAGATGAAAAATCCTTCTGCCTCTGCAAACTCAACGAGAGTATTTCCACGCTGGTTTCTGTTGCCGTGACCGAATTTACCTACTGAAGTTTCATTCTGTTGCCGTTGCCCTATTTTTGCATTGAAATCTCCCATAATTATCTTCAAGTGCTGCTTACCTTTATTATTTAGATGACGAATTTCCTCATAAAATTCTTCAATTTCTTCTTCAGGATGACTTGTGGTGGGTGCATAAGTTTGAATAATCTGAGCCTGGTATCTTCTCGATAGTTGGATAACGAGTCGTGCAGCTCTGTCAGAGGAACTTTCAACTTCTACCACTTTATCCTTCAGTTTCTTGTTTATTATAAATCCAACACCACTAGTTCTGCCAGTATCTGTCCCACGATAATAGAAGAGATGTCCACTTTTCAGTTCAATGAGATCTTCTCCTTTTCTCCTTACCTCACTTAGCCCGACGATGTCCCACTTGATCCTTTGTAGTTCCTCTTCCAATTCAAGAAGCCTTGAATCAGAAGATAGGGAGCGTCCGTTATAGGTAGCCAAGGTCAGCATCAAATGGCAGCCTAGTCTGGTCCTCCGGGGATTCTTAGCACCCTCTGCCTTCATGTCGCACTGGCCGCTGCCTTGGCCAGGTACATTCCAGCTGCCGGAGACTGAGGGCCAAGATTTAAGTTGTAGAGTCATTTTGGAGGTGTTTGGCCATAACTCACCACGCTGGCCAAGCGGGTTGGTGAGTGTGGGATAGCATTTCCTCTGATCCCGATGGTATAGTTATACCGCTATTGGCGGTCGTCAGAGCCCCTTTAGTGGGAACAGGATGCACCACGAGAAGGCGGGGTTGACATTTGTCAAGGAGAGGCTGTGATGTTACGCATCACCTGACCTTACATCCCATATATATATATATATATATATATATATATACAATATTCCCTTTTTTTCTTTTTTTTTGCTGATTTTTTTGTTGAATTTCTACGCAATAAAATTAGGGAAAACGTGAATTTGCATTAGAAAGAAATAATAATATTAAATTTTGCACTGAATGTTAAATCAGAACGCGTGCGTACGTACAGTACTGAAAAGCATAAAGTGCAATGGAATAAAATATAAGATGTTATCCTCTGCAGCAAACATTCACTTCTGGAAAACGACCTGAAATTTTTTCCAGAACATTTTCAGGAGCATTTTTTTTAATTTCTTGAATGATCACTTTATTTCGTGTCACATGGATCACAAGTAGCTAAAGATGCAAGGCCTATAAAAACGACAGAGAAATTTCCTTATAATCACAACAAGTACACTGGTGTGCAAAACTTAAGGACGAAGAGGAGAAATTAGCATAACAGCGGAACGAGCAGGCAGAACGGACCGAAAGAGCACTCAGGAGATAGACTACTGTCCGGTACGGTAGGGAATGTGCATATATGCAGCATGACGTAGAGGGGGGTCGGAAAGGTATAAAGCACACGGCCGGTGTACGCTCAGCAATTCGGGGAAAGCTATTGCACGGTGTACATCGGTTTAAACGACGTCGAGTTGCTGCCACCGTGTGATGTGGCCAACAGGAAATCCAATAGACGACATCTGGATGACTTTACCCGAGGTCGCGTCATTAGGAAGTTGGAAGAAGCTCGAAATATTACTAGTGCGGCAGAGGAGATCGGGATCGCTCACAGCATCTTCTCACGAGCTTGGAGAGCATTTCAAAAGACAGAAACAGCTGTCCGATAGTTTTATCAGTGGTCGTCTTCGAGCAACCACGGCGGCGGACGACCGGTATATTGTCCTACAAGCGAGAATACACAGACTGCAAACAGCGGGAGAAATCGAAAGGCACATGCAGCAGACAACTGGACGTCCGTTATCGCGTTCTACCGTGGCCAGGAGACTTCATAGAGGTGGTTTATTTGCACGACGACCAGTACGGTGTTTGTCATTAACGCCTGATCATGGGTGACGGCGGTTTCTGTGATGCCAGGAACACAAATAGTGGACACATCAGCAATGGGGTCGAGTTCTTTTTTACGGATGAGAGCCGCTTTAGCCTGAAGAGCGATTCTGGACGTATACACATCTGGAGAGAGCAGGGAACACGCAATTACACCTCCAACATCATCGAAAGCGACCGGTTTGGAGGTGGTGCAGTTCTCGTTTGGGGCGGAATCATGCTTGGTAGCCGTACTGACCTCTACATCTTCCAAGGAGGTTAAGTCACTGGTCTCCGCTATAGTACCGAGGTTCTCCTGCCTCACGTGTGTCTGTTTAGAGGTGCGGTGGGTCCTGAGTTCCTCTTCATGGACGCTACACCTCATCGTACAGTGGCTGTCGCAGAGCTGTTTCAGAGTGAAGATATTCAACGCATGGATTGTCCCGTAAGGTCCCCGGACCTACATCCAATCGAACACGTGCGGGACCATCTCGGGAGACTCTTGGCAGCACGTCACAAGCCGCCAGCAACGATTCCACAGCTGCGATTGGCGCTACAAGAGGAATGAGCCGCAATGCCTCAACATCTCCTTGACAACCTCGTCCTCAGCATGGACAGACGTTGCAAATCCTGCAACGCAGTCAGGGGTGATTATATCCCTTACTAAAAATGGAAATTTTTTTTGGCAGCTGCCTGTCACATGGACGTTTTTGTCCAGTTGTGCTCCAAGCTACCTTTTCAATAAAGTGCCTTTGTATCCTTTGGATTTCTTGTTTGGACGGCTTTGCTCACTTGTCCCATATTCTTACATCTTGGGGATCTTATGGTATGATTTGAGTCGATGTGGAGCACTTCTGCACGACGTTACATTCGAAAAACCGTCTCGTTCTTAATTTTTGCACCGCAATGTAGTTTAATTTTAGTTATCCATCTATATGCAGGGTGTGGGTCTTTTGGTTTTTACTTAAATTTATGTGTTCTGTGTATAGTAAAATTAGTTAGATAACCAGAAAGCACCATGGAAATTTGGGTGTCGTCCTGCCTGCGCTGTGCTTTTATTGCTTGCGTCTGACCGTTCGTCTGAGACGGGTCATGGTTCGAATCTCGGAATAGCATGGATATTGTGTTAATATAAAGGCGCTAACTCCCTCTCTTCTCTGGAATCAGTGGCCCTAAATTAGGGACAAGCAACTGCTAATAGCCTACGGGGTTGCTCACGGTGGTCGTTTAAATACGAATAAAAACAAAGTAGTAAAATCATGCAGTGCATTGATTATAATACGCTTTCCAATAAACCATTAATCATTACTCAAGTTATGAAGACAATGGCTGTGGAATAAAACTCGCTCCAATGCCCTGACTTTTGACTCTATTTCGATGATATACAAAATATGTTGTTTCGGTGGTTCAGTATACCACCCAAACAACACGATAAAGTTTTGTGGCAATACAAGCATTTTTACGCAATTTATGGAACATAGGGGCGATGAAATGGATCTCGCTCTTATGTCCTGATCATTGACCCCATTTCTCACACTTTCAATAAGGTTCGTTCACAGGTTGTTCCCTACCACATACTAAAATTTCATCGAGATCGAGCCATTTGTATGCGAGTTACCCTTCGGTCAGAGAGACAGGCAGATGGACAAAGCTGGAGCATATACGTCCCTACAACCTGCAATTGGAAAGCGTAATAAGAAAGATGACACCGAATTTTCGGGTGTAATAAGCACGTCTTTTGAATCCGTTCTGACGCAAATTAAATTTATCAAAGCTATTCAAAGTCAATGGAACCGGTATGGAAAATAATAGTATCTGACGGAAGAAATAACTTTTTTAATCGGGTTTTATCCCTCAGAGATTGCTGTAAACGGAATCGTGAGCTTCCGCCCTCTATTTGCAGACTTCTGCGTTAAGAAAACATGAATTTATATGAGAGACATTTCGTACCGGAAACGCTCCCCAACACAGAAAGAATTTTTCAAATCGGACTCTTAGAAACAGATATATCGACAAAAATAAAATGTGACTTTACGTCCTCTGGTGGGAAAACCATGCAGTGTTTTAGGAAGAAAGTACTGTCAAAAGGTTTTCCCATATGAGCGGTATCGGTCCAAGAAAAAAAAAATTTACTCGAGTTTTCAGAAGCCCACATTTTGCTACAGACACATGAGAAGCAGAAATTAAAACTTATGCCCCCTGGTGGCCAAACCATTCTTTACCAAACATAAGAAATTATGTAAAAATATTTTCCAACAGATCTTGTATGCGATGCAGGAAGAATTTTTCAAATCGGAGTTTTAGAAGCAGAAATAACGCTGAAAACGCAATTTACCTTTGCATCCCATAGCGGAAAGTCTATGATTATTTTGAATTTATAGGGAAAGCATTTCGTATCAGAAACACTATCTAACAAAGAAGTAATTTTTCAAATCGTACTCCTAGAAGTAGAGATACTGACAAAAATAAGATGTACATCTACACCCCCGGCGTAGAAACCATGCATTATTTCAAGAAGAAAATGTTCCTAAAAGGTTTGTTGACATGAGTAGTATCGGTCAACAAACGATAATGTTTTTTGCAATCGAGATTTTAGAAGCTCATATTTTGCTACAAATACATCAGAAGCGGAAATTAAGATATACGCCATCTGGTGGCCAAACGATTTTTTACAAAAATTAGATATTACGTGCAAACGATTTCCCACCAGGAGCTGTATCCGGTGCAGAAAGAATTTTTCAAATCGGAGATTTAGAAGCAGAGATATAGGGGGAAAGCAATTTACCTTTTAGCCCCCTAGCGGAAAGTCTACAAATTACTAGAAAATTTTGAAATTATATGAAAAACATGTCAAACTGGAAACACTATGCAACAAAGCAGGAAGTTTTCAAATCGGACTCCTAGAAGTAGAGATATTGACAGAAATAAGATATATATCTACGCCCCCTGCTGGAGAAACTGTGGGATATTTTAAGAAGAAAATACTCCGAAAAGATTTATCGATGTGAGTGGCATCAGTCCACGAAAGAATTTTTTCAATCGATATTTTAGAAACTCAGATTTTATGGCAAATACATCAGAAGCAAAATTTAACACTCACGCCCCCTGGTGGCCAAAATATTATTTACCAAAAAATTTAAATAATATACAAAAGATTTCTCATCAAGAGCTGTATCCGCTGGAGAAGACATTTTTCAAATCGGAGTTTCAAAAGAAGAGTAACCGGGAAAAATGTAATTTATTTTTACGCCACCTTGCGGAAATTCTATGCGTAATTTGAAAAAGTAACTATATTTAAAATACTCTTCGACATAAATGTAATCGAAAGATAAAAGAATCTTTTCAATCGGATGTTTAGAAGCAAATATGTGGAATAAAACGTATTTTTGAATTCGATATCTTCTGTATGTACGCCCTCTAACGGCGAAATTGTACATCGTAATAATAAACGAAATAAAGGATCATAATTCGCATATTTCAGGCTTCCCAATGCAGAAATAATTTTTCAAATCGAACAAATAGTTGCAGAGGTATCGTGGGTACAGGCGGACGGACAACCCGGTAACATAAGCACGATCTTATTTTTACAAATGACGTGCTAAAAATGTGTATGGCGAACAGGATACAAATATTGGTACTTCTTCAACACTCCGCCACCTTTTAAAGGCGAAATCAATAGACCGAAAGTTGCTTCTCGGTTACTTTTCTGAGGAATAAAGTGGCTGGTTTACAAAACTAAGGAGACGCATTTAACTCTTTATCAACAGGCCTACTTCATTGGCCAACTTAACGCCACTATCATCAAGAAATGGAGAGAGATGTAATTTAAAATAGGGTAAACAACCTCGTCTTATATCGAGGATTCATAAGCAAGACGAGGAAGGAATATTCAGGGCGCTTATATGTCTGAGAGGTGTGTTTCTAAAATACACAGTATATGCCATTCGTTGTGCGTTTTTATGCACTAGGAAAGTAATACTGTATAAGCTTGATTTAAAATCTTCACAGGAATTTCGTAAAAGTGTATGTATAGTGTACCCATTAAAAGAGAATAACTATTTCAGAATACAGGGACTTCGTAGGACTTCGAAATCAGGCAAGGAGACGTGTGTACGGGTTACTATTTTTCCTAAGGCAAATTTAGAAGCAAATGTTTTCACAAACACTAAAATAATTTTTAATACTATTTAATGCGCGAAAAAAAGCAGAAGACTCATTCTTCGCAAAACTTTAAATTTTATTTTAAACTTAAAAAGATTCGAAATTTGGCACACCTTGAGCTCAGTGGGAGGATGGGGTGAGTCATCCCGATGACGACGTCCCTGTCTCCATCCGGATCTTAGGAATTTAACTTATTGTACTGGAACGGGTTTATAAGGGCTAAACTGGGACATGGTCCGTGTGCAGCATATAGAGAGGAGCCAAAATTTTAGGAATACATGTAACAAAAAACGTTCTACCTAATTACAGAAACAAAAAAAATGACAACGAAATAACATTAGGTATTTCTATAAATAAAACTAGGTAGTATAATACAGTTAATACTTAAAGTTTTAATTATATAAATACATTTTTCAATTTATTTAATTATGAAAAAGGCGAATTCCGTTTGAAAACAGAACGACCGACACAGCGACATGAATCATGTGATTCGATGAGTTCAGTAAACCTGCGAAGTAAGTTCTTTTTAACAGATCAAACTCAGATCCCAAAAGAGAGACCGGAGGACGAGCAACTGAGTTTAGTAATGGCCAGATCGCCTAAGAGTTCGCTGGGGGGAGGGGGACAGCTTGGACGACGGATTGCATAGCTTTTGCAGGTATTTTAATAAATCTGAGGGCGAATGTGTTTAGTCCAGAATCGATATGGTTTTCTCTGTGAAGCATATTTCTAAAAGATGAAGGCAACCACGGTGTACGGGTTACAGAGGAAGAGAGCGAATTGGTCACACAATGCATTCCGCAGCGTAAATTTGCAAAATGTTTTTCAGTCACTAAAGTTAACTACAGCTTGGACCGGTATTTCATTCTATTACACAAAGTCGATACTGTTTTCTACATTCTATGCAAATAGTCAGAAAAAATCAAAGGTAGGTGCCATATAGCTTGAAAAATATCCATTTTTCAAGCTATATGTACATCAGGTCAGGTGATGCGTAACATCACAGCCTCTCCTTGACAAATGTCAACCCCGCCTTCTCGTGGTGCATCCTGTTCCCACTAAAGGGGCTCTGACGACCGCCAATAGCGGTATAACTATACCATCGGGATAAGAGGACACTCTATCCCACACTCACCAACCCGCTTGGCCAGCGTGGTGAGTTATATCCAAACCCCTCCAAAATGATTCCACAACTTAAATCTTGGCCCTCAGTCTCCGGCAGCTGGAATGTACCTGGCCAAGGCAGCGGCCAGTGCGACATGAAGGCAGAGGGGGCTAAGAATCCCCGGAGGACCGGACTAGGCTGCCATCTGATGTTGACCTTGGCTACGTATAATGGACGCTCCCTATCTTATGATTCAAAGCTTCTTGAATTGGAAGAGGAACAACAAAGGATCAAGTGGGACATCGTGGGGCTAAGTGAGGTAAGGAGAAAAGGAGAATATCTCATCGAACTGAAAAGTAGACATCTCTTCTACTATCGTGGGACAGATACTGGCAGAACTAGTGGTGTTGGATTTATAATAAACAAGAAACTGAAGGATAAAGTTGTACAAATTGAAAGTTCCTCTGACAGAGCTGCACGATTTGTTATCCAACTGTCGAAAAGATACCAGGCTCACATTATTCAATCTTATGCACCCACCACAAGTCATCCTGAAGAAGAAATTCAAGAATTTTATGAGGAAATTTGTCATCTAAATAATAAAAGTAAGCAGCACTTGAAAATAATTATGGGAGATTTCAATGCAAAAATAGGGCAACGGCAACAGAATGAAATTTCAGTAGGTAAATTCGGGCACAGCAACAGAAACCAGCGTGGAAATACTCTCGTTGAGTTTGCAGAGGCAGAAGGGTTTTTCATCTTGAACTCCTTCTTCAAGAAAAAGCCACACAGGAAATGGACATGGAGACATCCAAATGGGACGACAAGTGAAATTGATTTTATTATGTGTAACAAAAAATTCGTCATAGAAGACTGCAGTGTGCTAAACAAGTTCAACACAGGTAGTGACCATAGATTGGTGAGATGTAAGATGCACCTCAACACTAAACTTGAACGTGGCAAGCTCATAAGACAAACAAAATCTATTGACATAACCAACCTTAAAAAATACCATAATACCTTCAAGTTGGAACTGAAGAACAGGTTCTCTGCTTTGGAAGGCCTAACATCGAAAGAAGTGGACATCTCTGAAGTTAACAGAAAAGTAACCAAAGCTCTTATGGAAACAGCAACAAAATTAGCTGGGTCTAAGAACAAGTTGCATGTAAACAAATTATCAGGAAAAACGAAAATGTTGATGCAAAAAAGAAGAGAGATGAGGACAACTAAAGAAGATGTGACTTCCAAAGTGGAAGATATAGAGCTATTGAAGACAGTAAGAAAAAGTATCACTGAAGACGTAAGAAAATTCAACTGTGAACTAGTGAGGAAAGCAATTGAAAACAACCAAAGCCTAAAGATAGCAAAGGGACATCTCAGTAAGGGAAGAAAACAGATTATGGCACTGAGAAAAGAAGATGGTTCTGTAACAAGAAATAGAGGCAGAAATTTTGACAAGAGTGAAAGATTTCTACTCCAAATTATATGAAAGGGATGATACATGCACTCCAGACATCATGAAAGATCCCAGTACCAGAGTTCCTCCAGTCCTTCCAGCAGAAGTTTCACATGCAATCTAGAACATGAAGCGAGGAAAAGCTCCAGGAGAAGATGGAATTACTGTAGACATCATACAAGAAGCAAGTGGAGAAATCGAAACAGTACTCGCCCAAATTTTCACTCAATGTCTTAATGAAGGAAAGATTCCTGACGATTGGAACATCGCTACAATGATCCTGCTACATAAGGAAGGTGACATTGAGGATCTCGGAAACTACAGACCTATCAGCCTCCTATCAGTAGTTTATAAAATCTTCACTAAAGTTCTTTCTCACCGCTTGAAGGTAACACTGGACATGGCTCAACCAAGAGAACAAGCTGGATTCAGGAGTGGCTGCAGCACAATAGATCATATCCACGTACTGAGAGAACTAATTGAAAGAGCGAGGGAATATGAACTTCCATTGTCCATGGCTTTTATCGATTATCAAAAAGCCTTTGATTCGGTGAAACCATCAGCAGTTACAATGGCTCTGAAAACCTGCCTTATTGAAGATGCATACATTAATACTATTAATAACATCTATGAAAATGCAAGTGCAAAGATTCGGCTGTTTGAAAGCACAACACACATAAAAATTGGAAAGGGAGTGAGACAAGGTGACACCATATCTCTGAAGCTCTTTAATGCCACATTGGAGGGTGTTTTTCAGTCGCTGAGCTGGGAAAACAAAGGGATAAAGATTAATGGAGATTATCTAACCCACCTTCGTTTTGCTGATGACGTAGTCATTTTTGCAACTACCCCATCAGAGCTGCAGAGTATGATCCAGGAACTTGCTGACAAGAGTAAAGAAGTGGGATTAAAAATGAACTTTCAGAAGACAAAAGTGATGTTCAATGCTTTTACAAAAAATGAAGATTTATCGATTGATGGAGAAAAGCTGGCGATAACAGACACGTACGTTTATCTTGGACAGCAGATATCAAGTGAGGGTCACATTGATGAAGAAATTAATCGGCGTACAAAACTTGCCTGGAGAGCTTTTGGAAGAAACAGCATAATTTTCAAGAGCAATATGCCATTATGTCTTAAAAGAAAAGTGTTTGATCAATGCATCCTTCCAGTGCTTACGTATGGTGCAGAGACGTGGACCTTAACTAAAAGAGACATACAAAGACTGCAGACAACTCAAAGAAGCATGGAGAGGTGCATGCTTGGTGTAACCAGGAGAGATAAGAAGCGAAACTCGTGGATCCGAAAAATGACAAGAGTGGAGGACATCATGATCAGAGTTAAATCCCTGAAATGGCAATGGGCTGGACATACTGCCAGAAGGACAGATCATCGATGGACAGCCGAAATTTTAGATTGGATTCCAAGGGACAGGAAAAGACCCAGAAGAAGACCACATGGAAGATGGGTGGATGAAATTCGAAAGTATGCGGGAGTGACATGGAGGAGACTGGCACAAGACAGACGGTTGTGGAGGAAACTTGGGGAGACCTTCGTCCAGCAGTGGATTGATAATGGTTGACAATGATGATGATGATGATGATGTACATCTATTCTATATATGCTTATATACATATATATTGCATATATACTATATTCAAGCTCAAATACATATATGCTATCAAGCTATATGTACATATAGCTTGAAAAATACGGTCGTCTGCGACGAGTGAAAAGTTTTAGTTGACGAGTAAAAAATTCAGTAGTGCAGTTTGAATTCAATCGGCAATTATTTATATGTTTTTATTTCTATTGTTGGATACGTTAAACACCAGTTTCCTAATAAAGCTTATTGTGATTCACAGAATCAATGCGTGTTGTACGCCAGCATGGGAAACATGTTTTCAGGAAAGAAATTTGAAAGCAAATGCCGTGAGACGAAACATCCTGTCATGTTGATCTTAACAAGGAACACGAGACGCACGCCCAATAGTTCGATTTTACGATAGATTGATTTTACGTTACGTAACGCTGTGTGAAAAGATGGGCAGTGTAAGACCCACATGCGCCTCACGAGGTACCTCTTACTTGATTGCAGTGGTAGGTCATAGGAAAAACACGGGAATACGTGTTTCCGCCGACCTATTAGGGAAGTTCTAAAGTTTCTTATTATTATTCAACGATTAATGGTTTTAATTAGGTCAGCGGTAAAATATTATTCGAGAGAAGTGCATAAAAGTTTTACAAATAAAGCACGAAACAAACTCCACAAAACATGAAACAAATTGCACAGCACGGCAGGAAAACTAAAACACGAAAAAAAATCCACAGCACGGCAGGAAAATTAAAACACGAAACAAAATTCTCAGCACGGCAGGAAAATTAAAACACGAAACAAAATCCACAGCACGACAGGAAAATTAAAACACGAAACAAAATCCACAGCACGGCAGGGCTGTCGACTTTCACCTGGCGAGTGAGATATTTTTGTCTGAGTGGTGAACCAGAGTGAAATTTTTCAAGCCTTGTATATATATGTACATAAAAGGTTTGAAAATTGAACCATGGTGAACTTCGCCGGAGCTAACTTACTCATCTACATTTATCTTGTGCAGCAGATATCATATATACACTGCCGGAAAGTAAAAAAACAACACCAAGAAGAATTTGGCGGACGATCATTAAATTTACATATGTTAATGTGTCGAGTTATCGTACGTGTGATGTTAATTTTGGGACCAACCGGTGAGCGCTTACGCCACAGCACGGCATAGTATGCAAATTATCGTCGGTGGTATTTAAGGAGTACGGCGAAGTGAATGAAATCAGTCATCGGCGTACGGACACGTGCGAAGACCCTGATGAAGCTGCAATGCCTGGACATGGAAGACATGTACGATTTCAGCAGTTATCGGACTTTGAGCGAGATCATCTAGTCGGACTCCGCGTAGTCGTATCTTCGTGTTGCGGAGCGAATTGAACGGGAGGTATCGGTGGTAGTACGTTGGTGGCGTAGATGGTCCGAGGAACATTTACACACGAGAAGACGTGGAACCGGGAGTCACAGACGGACTGATGAGCGGACCGATCGACGAATAAGAAGAGCGGCGTTGTCAAGCAGAACATCCACTGTGACGCAAATCCGAGCCGCCGTTGCACCTGGGGTGACTGTGCGAACAATCCTCAACCGTCTACTGGATGCAAGACTACGTGCACGTGTGCCACTGGCATATGTACCTCTGGCTTCAGCTCACCGTCAGGAACGGCTGCAGTGGTGTCGCCAACGTCTGCACTGGAGAACGCAATGGCGATCTGTCGTGTTCAGAGATGAAAGCATATTCTGCTTGTGAGCCTCCGATGGCCGTATGCGTGTTCCCAGACGCACAGGGGAGCGTCTCCACCCTTCTTGCACACGCCAGCGACACACACCTGGTCCTACACCTGGTCTTCTGGTGTGGGTAGCGATCAGCTATCACTCCTGTACCCAACTAGTGTTTGTACCGGGTACGTTAAACAGCACCTCCTACATCAACAACATCATTCAGCCCGTTGTTGTACCATTTGTAAGGTCGGTTAATCGTTGTGATTTCCAGCAAGATAACGCACGCCCACACATGGCACGTGCAACGCAACATACACTTCAGGGTAGGAGACAACTTCCCATATCCTGCAGATTCACCGGATTCGTCTCCCATTGAGCACGCTTGGGATTTTATGGGACAACGACTTTTCCGGTCTCCACGGCCAGCCGCGACCATCCCAGATTTACGCTTGGAACTCAATACCCCAAACTTACATCCAACATCTGTACGACAGACTCCATGGCAGAATTGCATAGTGTGAGGCAGTTCATGGCGGTTCAACCTCGTACTAACCATGTTACATGGAAATGTTATTTTTCAGTTTACCAGCAAATACACCTGTATTTTGCCATAATGTTTTGATCACGTTATCCTCTGTATTCCGTTATTATGCTGTATAAATTTCGTTCGTATCAGACGTCTCCTTCTTGGTGTTCTTTTTCACTTTCCGCCAGTGTATTTGCATTCTGTTTTTTTATTTTATTCAGCATTAAATCTTCTTTGAATTGACGTATAAACATTTGAATTTGGTGCGAAATAACATTTCCTGTTAATTTGCAAAACATGAAAATTTCAAAATATGACCACGATTTTTGCCACCACTGTATGGATGAGATTGGGAAAACACGTTGTGTAATGTGAAACAATATACCCAGTAAAGGAAGTTTTTGCATGGAAACCAAAATGCGAAAGGTACCAAAGAAAGAGGCCAAACTATTAAATATTATATGATAGAAAATAATATCGTCTGGTCTCGCCTAAAACACACATTTCAGAGAAGATTAGAGCAGCGAAAAATGTTTAACGTCAGTATAGTTCGCAAAGCTATATTTTCACACTGTATCCTCAACTCCTGAAATAAAATTTTAATGAGCCACTCAAATCAGAAATCAGTAACTGAGAACAAAAAAACGCGTCGATAATTTGAGTTATTTTGATTTCATAATTCGGTGCGCATATTTCCGATTGTTCTCAATTGTGTTGTAACTCACACATTTGCCGATTTCTCAAACATCTGGGAATTTAAAATTCCCTCATACCACTTTCGATCGCTTCTCATGATTTATGCGATTCTCGAAACTTCTTGTCTTAAATAGATACGAGTATAATTTTTTGCTATATTTAAATCATTGTGAAGGTAATAACAAAAACTGTAAAAGGTTTAATCTCCCAAATATTGAGGTATAAAATCACCTAGAATACAAAGATGAGAAGTAAAAATAAGAAATATCGTTTATAAAGAAATTCACTGTGGAGTTTTGTAGGTTTTCGAAATGTGGGCATTTTATATCAACGTTTTACCGTAACCATTTCTTTAGTGACTCCGAAAATGTTTGGCAAGGAACCAATAAAAAATTTTGTTTTTAGCAAATTTCATTTAAAATTTTACATCTTGTGCAGAGTCAAAATTTCCTTGTGGTAATTGGTTTATTAGA
The DNA here is from genome assembly GCA_039090855.1 of Macrothele yani. Classification (NCBI taxonomy): domain Eukaryota; kingdom Metazoa; phylum Arthropoda; class Arachnida; order Araneae; family Macrothelidae; genus Macrothele; species Macrothele yani. The sequence goes on from JAYWMT010000053.1 coordinate 132,448, forward strand.
GATCTAGCAGTAATGCCCGTTCTCCGAACGGTGAATTTATAAAATAATTTTTCGGGTATAAAATTAAAGAAGGGGAAAAGAAATTAAAGAAAAATAGTAATTAAAATACGTAACTGTTTCACAATTTAGAACAGGGTCGTGACGTTAATGCATATGGTTTAACGTAAATCGAAACAGGCTTTGACGCCCCTTAATTTTAAATCAAAATTTCATGGAATTTTCAATGTTTCTGGCCTAATTATCTTTAATCCCATCAGAATGCTGAACAGTAACGCTAAGTTACCGTTTTGAATTTTTTGGCTTTTAGACATTTCTAGGTGTAGAAGTGGTGACAACATTCAAGCTGACAGTATTCCGAAACCGCGGATTTGATTTTGATTGTTTCTTTTAGGACTTTTCTAGGTGTACGAACCTTAACGCCTACCAGCATACCAATTTTCAAAACTTTAGAAGTATTCGAATAATTTGCAAAAATTCCAGCAGACAGTGTTCCAGAGCAGCCTTGTTTTCTGTTTGCACATTTTTCTAGGTTTACGTATCTTAAGACGTATTAGCATGCCAATTTTCACTCTAGGTCATTTAGAAGTAGTTGAAATATTCCTGAAAAATTCAAGCAGGCAATGTTCCAAAACCGACATTTTGATATTTTTTGTTTTCGGACATCTCTAGCTATGCGGATATTTTAAAGCCTAACACATGTCAATTTTCAGATTTTTAGGTCATTTAGAAATGGTTAAAATATTCGAGACAAATTCAAGCAAACAATGTGTCAAAGCAGCCGGTCTAATTTTTTTGGTATCAATGATTTTAGACGTATCTGTCAGAACATTTTACCCACCCCTCACCCTTCCTCGTCAACGACCTCCCAAATTTAGTCAACAGCTTCAATAAAAAAAGTTCAACGCAGTCCCATTTCAGGGAGTGTAACCCAATCTCAGGCGTTGAAATGTGATAAAATATATTGTGATTTACTGTATTATCATAACGGGCAGTTGTTAATAGCATTTATATGAATTCCACAGCTCCATTTCGAAATCTTTTCTACCATAATGCAATATTTTTTATTTGAATTGTATGTATTCGTCATCTAACGTTTCGTTCTAAGTTTTATTGTTTAAATAATAGGTTTAAATGGTGTCATTGCAAACACAAAATGCATGTACGAATCTCTTCATGTTAATTTGACATATAATTTGCAGATGGACTTTTGAATCACTTCAGCATGCAAACGATTTCTGAAAATATCAGTATCTACTGCTTCAGCCAAAACGATCTTTGAAGCATCAAAATCTACTGCTGCAGCAGGCTATGTTATACCTAATTGTTTCTGCCTTGTTTTGGGAAACATTAGGACATGAGAAATAAAAATCAAACCAGCGCAAGAACAAAATAACGACACGCAGTTCTGGAAAAAAACAATCCGTTTTAACCTAATTTAATTATTAAAAATCACCAGCTCTCCATTTTGTAAGTTTTCCCCATTTTTAGTACCAGATGAAAAAGTCCTAAATATGTTACTAAAAAAAAATTAGCATTCAAAGTATTTTATTACAGCTACTCTCCGCCGCTACCCCATTAAGATTTTTTTATCCCTTATTATAACTGCGTAAGACATGACTTAATGCTTCTCTTTACATTTTATGGTAATGCAAAAAACCACGGTGATGAGGAAACCCTCATTACGCATTTCCTTTTCTGTTTTGATTGCACACAATTTTTTTTATAGTAGGAAGAAATTGACGTTTCAAGAGAGATGGGTGAGGACCATGTCATGGGTTTCTAGAAGGACGGGTGGCTCGAAAATGGACGTTACTCCTACATTTGATTAAAATGGAGTAAATCAATCGCGACTTTATGAAATTAAGTTGAATTCAGATACGAGCTTGAATAAAAAACAGATTTCCTATAAGAAAATTACTCAAAATTGGCATTAAACATCTTGTTTCAGGATATAGTTAGAAATATTCCAGGATCCCTATCTTTGGAATTGGAGAAACAGCCTTTTTTGAAATATACTGGTATTTTACATATGTACGATCGAGTTTACTTTTGTGTGTTATTTCCCAGGGAGCTCCTATGCAAAATATTGGAACATATATAGTTTTTCAACATGACACAGTACTGTAAATATCTTATTATACTTAGTAACGTATTATAGTTAATAATTTTCGCAATGTCCTGATAACTAACTGACTTACATCTTAACTGCTAGACATGACAGAAACAATAAGAGACTTCTCTTTTAAGTGGAAGACATAAAATATGGATAACATATAGTCATTAACTAGATCCCAGAAATTTTGCAGACGAAAAATTACTTAATCTGATATTTTACTCTCCGATATGAGAGGGTCGAAATAAAATAAAATGTTCTAAAAATGAACTTTTAAATTATGCAGAATGTGACATACGCATAAATTTGTCGCAGGGAGGCAACCTAAACTGTGACTGTAGTGATACATTTTATTGTGGCTTTAAGTTAGTTTTTTTATTTCGGATATTATCTTGGTAAATTTCACTTACTTCTTTTTCATTTTTTCCAGTTTAGCGTTTCTAAACTTCTCTGATATTATTTTGTTAGCACAGCTATCTAATATTTTGAACCCTCAACCTATACAGCTTATATGATGTTTCTCTTTCTTTATAGTCCTATGCAATAAATAAATCAACTATTTGTTTCTCAATTGTGAGAGCTTTTCTATGTCTTATGCCACCAACAGGTGTAAGCACTTATATAAAGTCCCGTGAAAGGTCTGACTAAGACATTTGGGAGCCCAAGGCCAGAAAAACTGCGAGGTCCCCACCGAAATGAAACCCTCAACCAATGCATAGGAATGAAGGCGCTACCTAACACAAACCACACGACATGTAAATGAATAATGCATATATTCTTCTGTTTAACATTTGCAGAAATGAAAGAGTTTCACATTCCTCCTTTATAATCACTTTGATTCCATAATCTGTGATCAATCCAGGTTTTTACACTTGATAACCACTTTGGAGAAGGTGTGACTATTTTTGAGAATTTTTTCTAGTTTTGTAAAATGTACTTATTTTTCAGGTAAAGAGCAACTTTATGCAAAAAGTACCAGTTCCCATTTGAGGGGTTCTTTTGTTTACAAGGATCCTTCAAAAGTACAAAAAGTTTAAAAGTGGCGTGTATTTATAATTAGAATCCTCAGTATTTTTTCAGATTCAAGGGTCATCAAAATCGTTGCCTGGCTAGATATGTAAAAAAAACAGATGCTCTAACAAAATCACATCAGTTAGACACGACAATATCCAAGATTCCTCTTAGCCTAAAATATTTGTTTAAATAAAATTTTACCTAAAATATTTAAAGAAGGCAACACTATTTTTCAAGAATTTTTTGTTAAAGTACTGTTTCAGCTAAAAATATTTTTGTGAAACTGCCGTCGAATTATTCCAAATGCTGCCTGGGTCGAGACCTGGTAATTTTTCAAAAGTTGTAGAATTTGATTAATAATCTACGAATTTATAGTAACCTTAGAATTATTAATAAAATTGTGCAAATTGAAATTGCTTCATTATTGAAATCCTTAGAAATTGACTGATAAAAGGACACAACAAACCGCGCTTAAAATAATAATGAAGAGAAATACAATTATGATTTGGACATTTAAGATCAATTTTCAATACGAGGCCCTGGTCCCATATTAGAAACGCTGAGATTTTTGCTTCACCTACATTTTTTCTAACTGCCGACTGCAACTCTTTCGGTTTAAAACTTCAAAAAGTAGATTAGTATTCTTTAAAATTGTCTAGTTTTAGGACAAAATAGAAAGAAAAAGGTACTTGCATAACATGAAAAAATTATCATGAATGTGAGAAAACCTCCTGCCACTGCGTCTGTATCTAATAACTGCTAACGGATTACACATTCTCTTATTTATGTGAAGCGCGTTTGCAATATATTCAAGCAGGTCATTTTGCAGTCTATTCTGTTCTTATCGTTTTCTACAGAGATTTGCGGAGGGCATTTCTGCCTTTTTTGACAAGGAAAAACCACTGCAAATATAAATATAACGGCTAATTAACAGATATACAATTACGAAATGTGACTTACTTTGTGATGAATACTTCTGACGCAAACCAGGTTGAAACACAAACTTGAGAATAGCGAAAGATCGAAACACCACTTCAAACTTCAGAACTAAAGTAACAGTTACTTCGGTAACAAGTAAGAACTAAGTGAGTGAAGTCCAAACGTGATACTTGGGTAATAAAAATGTACCCTTGGTATCCGTACTCTGATTAGATGAATAAAGCTACAATGGCCAATAGCAACAATCGCGGTTGGTATCCTTACTCTGATTGGATAAATAAAGCTACAATAGCAGCAATCGCGGTTGATATTGCGATTGTATTGTATTGTACAAACCCCACCCCAACCTTTATCCCTGATTAGGTGTGAGCGATTCTTAGAATATTTCCGGGTTTAAGGCTTGACCTTGAACTTCTTACAAAGTAGAATCAATCAAGGCTCATATACGGGGATTAGTTTCTGTAATCTCTTATGTCGAGATGTTATATGTGACGCGTCCGGTCCGGTTCGGGTTAACCGTTCCTCAAAGTTCAGAAGATTCTATGGAAACATTTATGTCCAGGTGTTATACGTAACGGGTTCGATCCGGTTGGAGTAAACCATTTCTCAAAGTCCGGAAAATTCTCCGGAACCATTCGCTAAATATAAATTAGACATTCGGATTTGAAGTACGAATGCAAATATCTGTCATTATTTTTCGGGGAGTTCCTTGCCTTTTTTCCAGTTTTCATTTCTTTTTGCTTTTCTTTTCTACGTCAAATCATCTGTTAATATTGCACTATACCAAACGCATGCACACACATTCACCTCATGAAGGTTCATAGACCCCTTCTGAGTTCACAGCCAGACAACATGTGGGGAAAAATAAACGAGTAAAACGCTGGTGAAAAAGGTAGTAAGATGCTTCAAACTTTTCCAAGAAAGAGTGTGGGATTGAAATAAATTTTATTCTTTCGTGGTGCTTCCGTCCGAAGCTGGAGGAAAGCAAATGTAAGGTTATGTGATTTATTAAGATGGTCAACACTCGTGTAGTGTCTGGTAAACATTTCATTGAACATTTTCGTTTTTGTGAGGTTTAGTCTGGTATTAATGCTTGATGGCAAGGAGATGTACATGAGATAAGGCTGCCTACCCATTCGCAACACAACAATTATTTTTTCTCAGATATTTATGTACATTTATTGTTTTCGTGTGAGTGTTTCTGTTGGCAGCTGCGAGATTATTCATCTATTAAAATTTTTTGATTGCAAAAGAACAAAAACAATGTCACTTACACAGCTCCGTTGCTATCAGACTGTTACACATGGTTCATCCCTCTTGAAAAACACCACTTCCCGCCCTTCAGGAAAATATACGTTGGTGCAAATTCCCTGAATTTTTATTTTCTGTAGTTCATGAAAACTTCTTTCGTATTTCATTATAAGCCTCAATACTTTACTTCGTTTATCGCATGTATTTCTTAAAAAATGAAGTTAAAACTTAAAAAACCAAAGACACACGCACACACTGAAAGATAGAGATGCGGAAAAGGAACACTGTTCGCCGCTATAACGAAGTAAATTTATCCGTCATTTCTGGTCTACGCCGGGATTCGAACCCGAGTCCGCTTATTCCGGAACAAGTCACTCTACCAACTGAGCTACGCAGACGTACATTCTGATTGCTATGTGCCTTTATGTCGTGTGCGTCCTGCTGGCAGGTACGTCACATCTCCCCCCCCCGACAGAGGGCAGGGGCATGGCCCACGGGTCAGCCGTGACCATGAATCGTTGCAGGCAGCCATCCGCTGTAGAACGTGCACTTGAGAACTCCCAGTCAATCTGGTGTGTGGAATGCAACGTCACACGCATTTATTTTTCGAAGCGCTGAAGAAGGGATTCTCTGATTTTTCCTATCTCGCAGTGTGGAAATAACCTCACACCATTGCGAGATTTTGAACGGTCAGGTCATCCAGATAGTTCGGGCGCCATTATAACGAAGTAAATTTCTCCGTCATTTTCTGGTCTACGCCGGGAATCGAACCCGAGTCCGCTTATTCCAGAACAAGTCTCTCTACCAACTGAGCTACGCAGACGTACCTTCTGTATGCTATGTGCCTTTATGTCGTGTGCGTCCTGCTGGCAGGTTCGTCACACCGCTTACTGTAAAAAGAAATTATTACATGTCTTACTGCTGCAAAAGGACTTCTAGGGGTTAAATGCGTATAGAAATGTGCTGTCGTGGGACCGTTTTAGCTGAACGTATCGCTCTTGGCGTTTTAAAACAGTTCTGAAGAGAAATATTTGTTCTAGAGGGAGGGAGAGAAATTGAGAGAGAGAGCAAGCGAGCTTTGCAGTGAAATGTTTTGTGTTTCATGAATGATATAAGTGTTTCTTTGCGAGAATATGAGAATTTTCGGTTTTGAGCGGAGAAGGGATTTTTGGCTGCTGACCATACTAAGAAGAGGTTATCCTCCAGCACAAGCAAAAGAGAGTAAGTGATTAAAAACGGAGCAAAAAGGAAACGAGATTTGGCATCAGTAACTCCTCGATGGTATTGGCTGGATCTACTGAGGGAATCAGACTTGGAAGTTAAAAAATAAATTGGCGAAAGTGAAAAAAAGAACACCAAGCAGGAATTGGCGGACGATCATGAAATTTACATATGCTAATGGGGTCGAGTTTACGTAGGTGTGATGTTAATTTCGGGATCAACCGGTTAGCGCTTACGCCACAGCATGGCATAATACGTAAATTATCGTCGGTGGTATTTAAGGAGTACGACGAAGTGAATGTAAACAGTCGTCTGCGTACGGACACGTGCGAAGACCCTGAAGAAGCTGCAATGCCTGGACATAGAAGACGCGTACGAACTCAGCAGTTATCGAACTTTGAGCGAGGTCGTCAAGTCGGACTCCGCGAGGCCGGGTGATCGTATCGTCGTATTGCGGAGCGAATTGGACGGGAAGTATCGGTCGTGGCGTAGATGATCCGAGTAACAATCCCACACGAGAAGACGTGGAATCGAAACTCACAGACCTACTGATAAGCGGACCGATCGACGAATAAGAAAAGCGACGTTGACAAGCAGAACATCCACTGCGACAAAAATCCGAGCTGCCGTTGCACCTGGGGTGACTGTGCGAACAATCCGCAACCGTCTACTTGATGCAGGACTACGTGCACGTGTGCCTCTGGCATGTGTACCTCTGAACCCAGCCCACCGTCAGGAACGGCTGCGGTGGTGTCGCCAACGTCTGCGCTGGAGAACGCAATAGCGATCTGCCGTGTTCAGAGATGAAAGCAGATTCTGCTTGTGAGCCTCTGATGGCCGTATGCGTGTTCCCAGACGCACAAGGGAGCGTCTCCACCCTTCTTGCATCCGCCAGCGACACACAGGGCCTACACCTGGTCTTCTGGTGTGCGTACCGATAAGCTATCACTCCCATACACAACTAGTGTTTGTACCGGGTAGGTTAAACAGCACCTCCTACACCGAAAACATCATTCAGCCCGTTGTTGTGCCATTTGTAAGGTCGGTTCATCGTTTTGTTTTCCAGCAAGATAACGCACGCCCACACACGGAACGTAGAGCACAACATGCACTTCAGGATGTGAGACAACTTTCATGGCCTCCACGTTCACCGGATTTGTCCCACATTGAGCACGTGTGGGATTTTATGGGACAACGATTTATCCGGTCTCCACGGCCAGCCGCGACCATCCCCGGTTTACGCGTCCTGGTTGAGGATGCTTGGAACTCAATACCCCAAACTTACATACAACATCTGTACGACAGACTCCATGCCAGAATTGCATAGTGTGACGCAGTTCATGGCGGTTCAACCTCGTGCTAACCATATTACATGGAAATGTTATTTTTCAGTTTATCAGCAAATACACCTGTATTTTGCCATAAAGTTTTGATCACGTTATCCTCTGTATTCCGTTATTATGCTGTATAAATTTCGTTCGTATCAGACGTCTCCTTCTTGGTGTTCTGTTTTCACTTTCCGCCAGTGAATATTAACAGTCTTTTCGTCATTAAATTTAGGGGTCTTCGGTACTCCAGTGATAATTTGATTTCATTTATTTAGTTGTCGCATCAAGATACATCATCATCATCATTGTCAACCATTATCAATCCACTGCTCGACGAAGGTCTCCCCAAGTTTCCCCCACAACAGTCTGTCTTGTGCCAGTCTCCTCCATGTTACTCCCGCACACTTTCGAATTTCATCCACCCATCTCCCATGTGGTCTTCTTTTGGGTCTTTTCCTGTCCCTTGGAATCCAATCTAAAATTTCGGCTGTCCATCGATGGTCTGTCCTTCTGGCAGTATGTCCAGCCCACTGTCATTTCAGGGATTTAACTCTGATCATGATGTCTTCCAATCTTGTCATTTTTCGGATCCACGAGTTCCTCTTCTTATCTCTCCTGGTTCCACCAAGCATGCACCTCTCCGTGCCTCTTTGAGTTGTCTGCAGCCTTTGTATGTCTCTTTTTGTTACGATCTACGTCCCTGCACCATACGTAATCACTGGAAGGATGCATTGATCAAACACTTTTCTTTTAAGACATAATGGCATATTGCTCTTGAAAACTATGCTGTTTCTACAAAAGCTATCCAGGCAAGTTTTGTACGTTGATTAATTTCTTCATCAACGTGATTCTCACTTGATATCTGCTGTCAAAGGTAATCGTTCAAGTCTGTCATCTCCAGCTTTTCTCCATCAATCGATAAATCTTTATTTCTTGTAAAAGCATTGAACATCACTTTGTCTTTTGAAAGTTAATTTTCAATCCCACTTCTTTACTCTTGTCAGCAAGTTCATGGATCCTACTATGCAGCTCTGATGGGGTAGTTGCAAATGTGACTACGTCATCAGCAAAACGAAGGTGGGTTTGATAATCTCCATTAATCTTTATCCCTTTGTTTTCCCAGTTCAGTGATTGAAAGACATTTTCCAAAGTGGCATTAAAGAGCTTCGGAGGTATCGTGTCACCTTGTCTCACTCCCTTTCCAATTTTTATGTGTGTTGTATTTTCAAACAGCCGAATCTTTGCACTTGCATTTTCATAGATGTTATTAATAATATTAATGTACGCATCTTCAATAACGCAGGATTTCAGAGCCATTGTAACTGCTGATGGTTTCACCGAATCAAAGGTATTTTCATAATCGATAAAAGCCATCCACAATGGAAATTCATGTTTCCTCGCTCTTTCAATTAGTTCTCTCAGTACATGGATATGATCTATTGTACCGTAGCCACTCCTGAATCCAGCTTGTTCTCTCGGTTGAGCCATGTCCAGTGTTACCTTCAAGCGGTGTGGAAGAACTTTAGTGAAGATTTTATAAATCACTGATAGGAGGCTGATAGGTCTGTAGTTATTGAGATCCTCAATGTCACCTTTTTTATGTAGCAGGATCATTGTAGCGTTGTTCCAATCCTCAGGAATTTTTCCTTCATTAAGGCATGGAGTGAAAATTTGGGCAAGTACTGTTTCAATTAATCCACTTGCTTCTTCTATGATGTCTACAGTAATTCCATCTTCTCCTGGAGCTTTTCCCCGCTTCATGTTCTTGATTGCATGTGCAACTTCTGGTAAGAGGACTGGAAGAACTCTGGTACTGGTACCTTTCATAATGTCTGGAGTACATTTATCATCCCTTTCATATAATTTGGAGTAGAAATCTTTCACTCTTGTCAAAATTTTGCCTCTATTTCATGTTACCGAACAATCTTCTTTTCTCAGTCCCATAATCTGTTTTCTTCCCTTACTGAGATGTCCCTTTGCTATCTTTAGGCTTTGGTTGTTTTCAATTGCTTTCCTCACTAGTTCACAGTTGAATTTCCTTACGTCTTTAGTGATACTTTTTCGTACTGTCTTGCATAGCTCTATATATTCCACTTTGGAAGTCAGATCTTCTTTAGTTGTCCTCATCTCTCTTCTTTTTTGCATCAGCATTTTGGTTTTTACTGATAATTTGTTCACATGCAACTTGTTCTTAGACCCAGCTAATTTTGTTGCTGTTTCCATAAGAGCTTTGGTTACTTTTCTGTTAACTTCAGAAATATCCACTTCTTCCGATGTTAGACCTTCTAAAGCAGAGTCTGTTCTTCAGTTCCAACTTGAAGGTATTATGGTGTTTTTAAGGTTGGTTAGGTCGATACATTTTGTTTGTCTTATGAGCTTGCCACGTTCGAGTTTAGTGTTGAGGTGCATCTTACATGTCACCAATCTATGGTCACTACCTGTGTTGAACGTTTTGGCACACTGCAGTCTTCTATGACGAATTTTTTGTTACACATAATAAAATCAATTTCACTTGTCGTCCCATTTGGATGTCTCCATGTACATATCCTGTGTGGCTTTTTCTTGAAAAATGAGTTGAAGATGAAAAACCCTTCTGCCTCTGCAAACTCAAGGAAAGTATTTCCACGTTGGTTTCCGTTGCCGTGACCGAATTTACCTACTGAAGTTTCATTCTGTTGCTGTTGATCTATTTTTGCATTGAAATCTTCCATACTTATCTTCAGGTGCTGCTTACCTTTATTATTTAGATGACGAATTTCCTCATAAAATTCTTCAATTTCTTCTTCATGATGACTTGTGGTGGGTGCATAAGTTTGAATAATCTGAGCCTTGTGTCTTTACGAGAGTTGGATAACGAGTCGTGCAGCTCTGTCAGAGGAACTTTCAAGTTCTACAACTTTATCCTTCAGTTTCTTGTTTATTGTAAATCCAACACCACTAGTTCTGCCAGTATCTGTCCCACGATAGTAGAAGAGATGTCCACTTTTCAGTTCAATGAGATCTTCTCCTTTTCCCCTTACCTCACTTAGCCCGACGATGTCCCACTTGATTCTTTGTAGTTCCTCTTCCAATTCAAGAAGCCTTAAATCAGAAGATAGGTAGCGTCCATTATACGTAGCCAAGGTCAGCATCAGATGGCAGCTAGTCCGCTCCTCTTGTGATTCTCAGCACCCTCTTCCTTCATGTCACACTGGCCACTGCCTTGGCCAGGTACATTCCAGCTGCCAGAGACCGAGGGCCGAGATTTAATTTGTGGAGTCATTTTTTAGGGGTTTGGCCATAACTCACCACGCTGGCCAAATGGGTTGGTGAGCGTGGGATAGCATTTACTCTAATCCCGATGTTGTAGTTATACCGCTATTGGCTGGTCGTCAGAGCCCCTTTTGTGGGAACAGGATGCACCACGCCAAGGCGGGGTTGACATTTGTCAAGGAGAGGCTGTGATGTTGCGCATCACCTGACCTTACATCCCTCAAGATACATAGCATATAGTATATTAACGTGAAAATTAATTATTGTTGACAACTTGGAAGAAAGAGGGAAATGACCATTAAGGCTGGCATAGCTCTCTTCTCCCTGAAGGAAATCGTTACAAACACTGAGACAAACCAGCATGTGTCAACATTTAATTACATAAAGAAAATTAATATCCCCACTCATCTCAATAGTTCGCCTTCCCACAATTAACCTTTTCCCTATATTTCTCAGTGAAAAAATAAGTCCAATTGACGATATTTACAATGTCATAATACGAAAAAGCGAAACACATACATAAGATCTCCACCTAATACCAGTGTTACACCAAGTTGATTCCTAAGTTCATTTTAATTCGGGATCAAACACAAGTTTTTTTGTTTGTTTTTTTTGGAAACCCCAGCACTACCGCCACAGTCAAAGAAACGTCTGACAATGCGACTTATTTTTTTTATTTCAAGAGAGTTTTGCTTTATCTCCCTCTTCGCCTTTTCAAATTGGGAATTTCATTCACTTTTTCTTTTCAATATGGAGAACTCATTCGTTAGTGAAGTAAATTAAGAAAGCGAAGGGAAATACAAATCAAGTCTTCCATCCCTTTCTTCTTCTCAAATTATGGATATTGGAAGAAGTCTTCCATCTGTTTTTTCTTCTCAAATTATGCATATTGCAAGAAGTCTTCCATCCCTTTCTTCTTCTCAATTATGGCCCAGCTAGACAGTCAGCGGCCGAAAATGCATAGCTTTATTTTAGTAACTTTTCTTATTAAATTTATTTCTAAAAACGTTCTTGAGTTTTGAAAATTTGTTTTCTCCTTTTATGCCTGGTTTCATAGCATAAATACTAATGCTGGTATTTATGCGTTTGAAAAGAGGCAATCGTACTTTCTAATAAACCCAAAACTCGTCGTTGGAGGTACAAAATACCATGTCTCATAAACCCAAAATTCATCCTTTTTGGCACATAATAAGATGTACGATTTTCCTCCGGTGGGATTTTCCTGTCGGGCGCTCTGACACAAATCACTATGCACGCTGCATAGTAGATTTGTGTTAGAGCGCCCGACAGGAAAATCCCATGGAGGAATGTAGAAAGGAGGTGGAAGACGCCCTTTTTTATAACGGGGGTGGCGGGGGGTCAGTACCTGGGATCCAACGGCTTAACATCTCCATCCCACACACTGCTGACATTTTAGTTGTTCGAGCATTCCATTTAAGCCGGGATCGATAAAACAAGAATAATCGGCAATACTTAGTTTTTGAATACAGTGAAGAACAATGATGCCAACCAAATTTTATTTTTCTTATATTAGTATGTTTATAGCCGGAAAATCCCAGAATACTCACGTAGTATTCCTATTCCTTTACAGTACTTAAACTATTAATCTTTAGTTTTTGTGGACCTACTGATTTTAAACTGCAGCTGATCTTGGACATGATTCACAGTCGGATTTGATAATTTTTTTGCTAAATACTTTATTTTAATAATGTAACAATTGTTGTTTCCTCTTCAAACCGGAAGTAATAATATCTGAGAATAAATGAAATACAATGAGATGCTCTAATGAATCAGAAATATTTCTTAGAATAGTTTGCTTACTTGAAAATTAGAGCGCGTTGCATTAAAAAACAGCTGTTATACATTCATGCTAGGTATTCTTTATAATTTGTCTTAAAACCACAGTGCTGCCGCGAATATCCTTCTGTCTCACCAGAGAAAAGACTGAATTATTTGAAAAAAAGAGGGGGCGGATGTCAGTTATACATTACACCGGAATTACATGTGTTAGTCAGAATATCTAACTGTGCAGCAAAACTAGAGCGTAGGGGGTCATTTTCGAAGTACACCAAAATATCTACTAAGGATTACAACGATTTAGGTGGCTTATGTCCCCACAAGGCGGGCCGGGTTTTTTTTTTCGTTAGTTAAGTAAAAACTCCATTATTGAGCCAGGCCGGGTCGGTGCTATGCTGGGAAGTTTAGGATTTTGCTCCTGAGTCAAAAAATATTTTCGTCTCAGAAAACGACGACTGACTTGCTGAAGATGGAGAAGTTCAGTGAGGGAAACAAATCTGTCACGGGATGCATTCATTAATTTTCAGCTTGAACCGAAAAGTCGGGATGTAAGACGAGTCTGAGGCGGAAGGTTTATTTTTTTTTTGAGGTTGAAATAAAATTCTGTGTATACTGCATTGGCTTTAGCGACTAAAAACACGTGGCTTTTTTGTTTTCCGAGAAATGTTTACATGAAGAGAGTGTTAAAGTTCTCGAAACCAAAACGAACTTTTTGGCACGATTCGTTGCTATAGCAGAGATTAGGAAATTCGAAGTATTAGTTTACACAGTGGCATACCCATGGGGAGGGCCAATGGGTCCTGCCCCCCCCCCCATTTGGCTGACAGAACGGAAAAATATTACATCGAAATTTGAAACAAAAAATCCCACTACGCCAACTAGATATACTTCTTAATCATGTACCGTATAATTATAACAAACAATAATTATAGGGAAGTGGTTCTTTTATATAAAGTTAGAAATATCTCACCAGAGAAAAGAATTTCATCTACTGCTTCTTCTAATCATTTAACTTTCTTGTTCTGTAGCATTACTAATAACTGGATAAGAATAAATCAACAAAAGTCAACCTCCTTCTTAACTGTTATGGCACCTGACTATTTTCCCTGGTAAATTTAGGGGCGTTACCCCCAACTTGAGAAGATTCTGTACGTCACGGTGCCCGCATTGAGAAATTTCTGGGTGCTCTACTGAGTTTACATATCTGGAGATGGAGGACTTTCTCGTTTGTATTTAAGTGTAGAAGAGAAAAAGAATTAACATTTGTATCAGAAGTACGTAGGTGGGTAGAGACCTCAGACATATCAGGAATTCCTACGAGAAATGACACGTCTCTCTGTGTGACATTCCCTTTACAACTAAGATAGATTTGAAAAAGTACAGTAGATTTTTTCTCTGATGTGGAGTTTTCAAGCTTTTGTGAATCGCGGACAGCATGGAAAAACGAAATAGAATGAATATTATGAATATCGATTATTTCGGACGCATGGCAAACGGATTAGAATTAATATTAAGAATATCGATTATTTCGGACTCATGGCAAACGGAATAGAATGTTTATTATGAATATGGGTTATTTAATACAGGTTTTAAATCCTAAAACTTAACTTCCGGAATAAGAAACATTACGATTAAAATGTTATCCATGTTATAAAGAATTTCGAAACAGGTACCTAATGCGACTACATTTTTTGCACTCTTTAAAAACTTTTTCTCTGTGGGTGTGTGTGTGAGATTATATATTTATGAATATGTGTGCGTTGATGTAACCAAGAAAAAAAAATTTCAAATATGCGTTGCTGAAAATAACTTCAGGATTTTATAAAAATGATAAAAAAAGCATTTTAAACTATTTTTATAACGAATCCTAACAAACCTCTCTAGGATTTGTTATAAACATAATTAAAAAAAAAATTCTTGCACCTGAACTGAGGAATCGAGAGTCCAAAGATGAAAATTTTGTATTCTCTCGGCTCTCAAATTTAAGCATTAATTCGGTAAACATTATGAAATGCTTCGAAAGTATAAACAGTTTATCTTCAGACAATTTTTGGGTACTAATTGGTATCCCCCCTTACCTTCTATCATTTGTTGAATTCCTCAAGTTTTATATAATTTCGTATCAGGCATTTCCTCACTTTGTGAATTTGGAATTTTTTAACCAGTTATTTACAGAGCTGCACTTTAAATTGCGGTATGTATAGAGGATGAACGAAGTGAGCCGAAAAGTACCAAAGACAGAACCTAACGTGAATAATATATAACATAATTTCCAATGCCGTACACCAGTTGGTATATTATAAGATAGGATCACGTGACAGCAGTCAGTACCTTGTGTTAACAACATGTTGTTCAATGTAATTAGATTAGAAGTTTACATGGGCAAGGCCGGAATCGCCCACCAAACGGGGATTCCGGCCTGGCCCATATAGACCTCGTGGCACGACCAGCGGCCTGGGCCCGTTTTTCTGTTTAGAGAACAAAACAAAGAGCAGCGCAACGTTTTCTCCTGACAATTGCTACTAGGCCCAGGTAGGCCAGGTCACGACGACCTATTCTTTTTATCACAATGGTACAGAAAGGGAAAATTCTTGTTTACCGATTTCTTGGTCTGTTGAACGGATTTGCTGGCTTTACAGAGCCTAAAGAGTAATCACAGAGGTGAGGAGTGGCTCTCACAGTGTTTTTACCATCTGTAGGCATTAAGTTAGTAAAATCATTTTGTAGCTGGTTGAAACCAAAAAGATTCGACCCCAAACGAGTGCTTGTGGTGTGTGCAGTGGGAAACTGGGGTTGCTCTGCAGTGCGGGAGGGATAGGTTTGTATCAGAGAATGTGACGACATATATTATTTCTCCTATCACTAATTTGTATTGGAATTGACTTTTGTAGTGATATCGTTTGCTATTTCAGGGAAAGGGAGATTTGGAATGCGCTAAAGTCTTTTTTTTTTCTTTTACTTTAAAAGCTACATTCTTCGATAATTGCCAAACTTTAGTTAATATTTTCCAGTTCACATTCAGCAAAATATTTTCAGCAATATCCCATTCCATTCTTTATTTTTCATAATTCAGTAAAATACAATAGATTGAAACGGAGTGGCACAGCCCTCAAATACACTGACGGAAAAAAATCCCAACGCCAAGAAGGGGTTGTGTTAGATAAACGACAGTTGGTAGGCGGTGAGAGTACATCTGTAAGACGACGTCTATGCAAATTTCGCGCTTGGCGCATACGTGTGTCGCTAGTAGCGCCCCTCGGGACAAGCAAAGCAGGTTTGCTGTAAATACGCTCTGTAACGTTCGTGAGCTTTAGTTATCATTGAGATTCGACGTAGGGTGTTGATGTTAGTCAAGAATGCCTTTACGAAGACGAAGAAGCCATTATCAACAGCTCACGGAGTTTGAACGAGGTCGTGTAATAGGGCTACGAGAAGGTGGATTTTCTTTCCGCAATATTGAAAAACGACTTGGCAGGAATGTAGCCACTGTGCATGATTGTTGGCAGCGGTGGTCAAGGGAAGGTACTGCCTCAAGAAGACCGGGTTCCGGCCGGCCACGTGGCAATACTGAGAGAGAAGACCGCCATGCACGGCGTATGGCCGTGGCGCATCGTACCGTGTCTGCGGCAGCGATTCGAGCTGCAGTTGCCACCACAGTGACACAACGAACTGTTACAAATCGGTTACTTGAAGGACAGCTCCGAGCCAGAAGCCCTGTAGCGTGCATTACATTTACTTCCAAACCACTGCCGTTTGCGACGTCAGTGGTGTCAAGCTAGAGCTCATTGGAGGACGGAGTGGAAATATGTTGTGTTTTCTGATGAGAGCCGGTTCTGCCTGGTTGCCAGTGATGGCCGTGTGTTGGTTAGAAGGAGGCCAGGTGAGCGCCTGCAACCTACCTGTCTGCGGCCGAGACACACTGTACCTACACCTGGAGTTATGGTCTGGGGAGCAATTTCCTATGGCAGCAGGAGTACTCTCGTGGTTATCCCACGCACCCTGATGGCACAGTTGTACGTCGGTCTGGTGATTCAACCTGTTGTGCTGCCATTCATGAACAGCATTCCAGGGGGAGTTTTCCAACAGGATATAGCTCGCCCGCATACCGCTGTTATAACCCAACATGCTCTAAAGAGTGTCGACATGTTGTCGTGGCCTGCTAGATCACCAGATATTTCCCCAATCGAGCACGTATGGGACATCATTGGACGACTACTCCAGCGTCACCCCCAACCAGCATTAACCGTCCCTGTATTGACCGACCAAGTGCAATAGGCATGGAACTCCATCCCACAAACTGATATCTAGCACCTGTACGACACAATGCATGAACGTTTGCGTGCTTGCATTCAACATTCTGGCGGTTACACCGGTTATTAGCATTTCACATTTAAAATGGCTCTTCTCGCGCTTACATTATGCTGTGATCTTGAAACATTAATCGATTAACTATGTTACCTATACAAATGTATTGCCGGCATTTCATTCCTCTACAACTATTTTTTCGTGGTGTTGGGATTTTTTTTTCCGTCAGTGTACATTGGTGTCCAAGATTAAAAAGATGAAGGCATTCTCAAGGATAAAAAGGAAAACAGGTAGCGATGGGAACAGACATGTATGGAGACACAATCATATGGGTACCAAACATTTTATTACCGTAGACGAATATGCACATATTTTGCGTATAGGTGGGCCACATCTGAAAATGGCGTTAAGGTGAAGTGCAAGAATGCAAACCAAAAATGTTTCAATAAGGAATGAGACCACCTTGTACGGGTAGAAAGCTCTGCCAACGATAATACATACCTATTATTGGGTTGCTGATAAATTATGCAGCTAAGAATTCCATTCCTAGATGAGGACGATGCCGTAGCCAAGAAAGGGTACTGGAATGAAGCTTACGAGTTGCTACGTATCGTCCCAGAGCATGCCAGGCATGCTCTATAGGAATCAGATCTGGAGAACTACGAATCCATATGCGGAATATCCTCTCTCTGGTGAAAATCGTCGACAAGCTGAGCCCTGTACGTGTGAGCGTTGTCATCCATTAAAAGGAACTGAAGCAAACTGCTCCCTGAAAAATTTCATGCAGGGCTCTAGGACCTTGGCCGTGTAGTTTTTATATGTTGTTGGTTCAATCAAACGCACACCAGATTCTGTCAGTTCCTCTTTATTCTGTTCAAACCTCTGACGAAACGGTCTTAGTTCAATACAAAGAAGCACATACGCGAAAATATGAGTCCAGACCTTTGTTTAAAACAGCAAAGGATAAAGTGTTTAAATCATTTTCTTCCGTGGCTGGAGAATTGACACTTAATGGGAGCATTATTTGATTCTCTGCCTATCCGTCTTATGGACCCAGACGTACTTCTAGCTTTTCGTAATCAGTCTGACCACTGTCTCCGCCAAAAAATAAAACAAACCAAAAATTCGATGTTCTCTAAAACGTCATTTCGGCACCGACACCCAAGAGATGCCTCTCGCTCCCTTCACGCCAAAGACCTTCAGCCTAAAAAAGCCAGGAGTTCCCTTCGCCTCTCCATTGATTTTCTGCACTACCCCTCCCCCCACAAGCCCTAGGAGCCGTCTTAAATCTCTGTTGAACACCTGTCTTCAACAGTTAATTTTTGCTTCTTCGCTTAAAGAGACATTTGGTGGAAAAATTAAAATCTTAAACGCAAAAAAAAAAAATAAATTTTTATGAGGTAAACAATTGTTTAGTTGTAAAGATAATGATACCGTTTTCACACCGTAACCGCTAAAATTTTGAAATTTAGTATTTTAGAGCTGCTTTCCGGAGGATAATAGAAATATGCATTTTCAAATTACAAAAATTACAACTCTTTCAGTATTTACGAAATCGCTAAAAGCATTTAAATGAGATGTAATTAATAGGTTTAATTTACAACGTTTTACATCATGTCATTCAATTAACCTCTCCGTTTGATGATGTTCTCAAAGGAAGTTTGGGAGAATCACACAGATGAATGCCTGCAAGCCGCAGTGGTCATTTTCGCAGTCCTTAGCTGCGGAGAAGTTTCAAGAGTTGTTTTATTGCGTTCTATGTGTCTCTCATTTAATAGCATGTCAGTTATTCCGCAGCTTCTCCGTTTTCTGATCTTCTAATCGGTATTCAAATAATTGTACCGTAATTGTTCAAATTCTATAGGATTTTGTTGAATCCACTGACCCTCTCCCTGATTTTTGACGTTTGCTTTATTACCAGTGTTCCTTGCCGAGATGTATTTAATCTTACAAAATTGAATTCCCTTTTGATTTTTTCTTATGAATTGAAAATGCTAACACTTTAGAATGATCGTAAGAAAATGCATATGTATGTATTATTTTCACTGTTACTAGTATAAAAGGACGGCTTCTGTCCTCGCCATAGCCCAATAAACTTAACATTAGGCTCAGGCCGGAGCAAGCCGGAGCCAGCCGCAGCCGGGCGGACGAAGGGGGCGTGGCCTGATGCAGGCAGCAGGAGGATGAGTGTGTGTGGCATGGGTGAGGATGTAGGTGGAGCTAGTGTGTTGGGACGATGCTGACGTGCTGTCCCCTTGCGGTGCTTCTTGGAACTTTATTGTTTCAATGGATCTCTGATTTTGAGAGAGGGCAACGACCGAGTTGGGAAAGGGGATGGATATAGGGGAGTCTACTCGATGCTGATGTGCTGCCCCCTAGCGGTGCTTTTTGGAACTTTCGGTGAATCTTTGAGTGATGGCAACGACCCAGTGGGGGAAGGGTGATGTGTACGCGATGTGCTGCCCCTAGCGGTGCTTTTTGGAACTTTATGTTTTTTTTGGGAGATTTATTGGACTTTGACAAATTTTTGAAGGAAGTTCTTTCAATCGAAGCATTTCCTCGAATTTGTTTTATTAAACGTATATTTTTAGAACTTCCGTGAGGTATTAGGGATTTTCATAGACGTTGCATTATTTATTTATTTTTTATTTTCTCGGGAGATTTATTGGACTTTGACAAATTTTGGAGGAAATGAAGCAGAAATGTGAATTCTGAGTTTTTCTCCCTTACAATTTCTTTACGATGATGCTACTGCCCCTAGCGGTGCTTTTTGGAACTTTCGATAGATTTTTGATTGATGACAACGACCGAGTGGAGGAAAGGGAATGTCAACTCGACGTGCTTCCCCCTAGCAGTTCTTTTTGAAACTTTATTATTTGCTTGGGAAATTTATTGGACTTTGTCAATATTTTGAAGTAATTTTTTTTTTGTCGTTTCCAATATTTTTTGTTTCCTCGAATTTTTTTTATTAAACTTACATTTTTAGAACTCCGTGAGGTGTTAGGTATTTTTATAGACGTTGCATTATATTTTGAATTCTTATATTTGTCCTCCCTCCAATTTTAATTTAGACGAGGAAAGGCTTTGTTTAAAATGATTTCGATCATATTGATTCATGTTTTGCTATCTTTTGTCCGCCGTTTTAGTTTCACCACGTTGTTATTTTGTGAGCCATGTGTTTTGGGATAAGTCACCATTTTCTCTTTGTCTCAGACCATACCATTTTGTATGCCACGTGTTTTGGGACCAGTCACTATGATGAGATGACGCCGCCGTGATAGCAGACAAAACCATGACATCAGCCAACGCCATTTTCTCTTTCGCGGGGTCGGCGGTTGACGTCATTTGAGATTCTGTTAGACACATTAATCTCCAAGCCTGATTTTTTTTCAATAACTTGATCATTTTGCAACGAATTTATTCCTTATTTTTTCCCCATAATTTCCCATTTTATATCCATAATTTTTCAACGTAACGATTTTTTTATTTTCATTGAGGATACTTCACGCATTTCCACGGATATATAACATAAAGACGTTTTCCAAAGTTTTGTGCTGCAGATATAATCTTAAAACACGATTGTTTATTAATGTGTTTACGTGTTCATGGAATTGTCTGTTACATTTTTTACCGTTGTACCTTTTTCCACCGTACAAAGCCACAATTTTTATGCATAGTTAAAATGTTTTTATTTTTTCGTATTTTTTTTTAATTTCTTCATGGATAATCAGTGAAATGTACCTTTTAATGCAATATCATAATCTTTTTTTTCTAAATGTTTGCGTACTCGTTAAACTTCTCGATGTACCAACATTATTTTATTTTTCTTACTTTTCAAGCTAACAACTACTTTTTTCGAGGATTTATTTTTTCTGATTCAAAACAAGCAAACGTTTTTTCATTATTATTTCTGTTACCTATGCAAACAACTTTTTCTTACTTACTTTTAATGTATGTCTTAATGTGGTTTTCTATATAGCTGTTTCATGTTTGTGCAAGAAATATACAGTTCTATAGCAGACATAACATTCGTTCGCAACAGTATCTTTTTTTTTAGATGTAAACCAACATACGCTTCTTAACGACTTGATATCTGTTTTCTGGAGAACTTTTCTTTTTCCTTCATTCAATTTTATTCCAGATCATGAGACGAGGAGATGCTTCTTTAGAAACGATTTCGTTCCTGTTCGCAGTAATTATTGGACTTAGACAATTTTTTTGTGAAATGACTTCATGCCAATTCTGAGTCTTTCGCGTTTGCAATATTATTTTTTCGTAATTATTTCGTGTGTACAAGAACTCTACTGTTCTTTCACAGTTAAAATTCTGCTGAAACAATATTTTCTTACTTTATTTCGCATATCATTACAGCTTTTCAATTTTCGCTATTTTACTTTATCTTTTTTTTGAAATTTGTAAAACTTTTCAGTATGTCAGTAATTTATTTCCTACTTGGCCAAACTTATGACTCCTTTTATTTAGACTATTTTTTTCATTTCATTTCAGCAAAACGATTATTTTAGATGTAGCAAATCAGCAGGGTTTTGTTTCCTTATATATCATGTTTTCCAACTTGCTTTAAAGTATTCTTCAAAGCTTGCATGTATGTCAAATATGCATTTTTTTATTCTTTCCTAGTTTCCTATACTTTTTCGCGGACTGTCCCCACAGGAAGGCATTCATTGTCATGCAATCTAAAACCTTTTTTCTTACGACAAAATTTGCATTCTCTGGGACATATTTTCTGTATATTTTTCTGTCTCGTTCGAAAAAACCATTCATTCCGGAGACAAAGCGAGTAATTCCATTCTTCTACTAAACATTAACGTTTTACTAACTCACCTCCCCCATAGCGAAAATAAAGAAATACTTACTTCTTTTCCCTACATATCGAATCAATCTATTTCTTTTCGAAATGCTGATCATGACCTTTAAACTAAAATTTCATGCTTTCACCAAAAATCATTATCTTAAACGAGCTATTTTTTTTACTTTATTTCATGTATAACTAAATTTTTATTTTTTACTCACCTCATCAAAGTCAAAAAGAACTCCCTAATCTCATTCCTTTTCCTCATTTAGTTCGCTTTAAATTGAGATGTTCCAAATCTTCGCGTATATTACATTCACCTAATGTCCAGTTCTGCCGTGTCTGTCCCTTCATTTTTAACTTCTGTGACTCCTGCATTTCATCTTTAGACGTTTAGTTTTATTCAACTTTGCTTTCGTTTTAATTAGGTTTTCATTATCGTATTTTTTATTCATTGTCTCAGCAGAAAAAACTTTCATTCTGGAGACATAGCGACTAAGTCCGTACTTCCTCTAAACATTTTTTTTTCACGTTTTACTAATTTTTCAGAAAAGCAGTTCTTTCCAAACTCCCATAGTGAAAATATCGTATTCCCCGTTGTTTACTTATTATATTTTTCCTCCTGTTCAGTGTTGTATGATTCTTCAAACTTTGGTTTATTTTTAGGAAACTTTTTTTTTCTTAGTTCTTTTTTTTACTGATTCAAACTATCAATCTTTTCCTATCGATTTAATTACTTTTATATTCCGATTCGACTTTACTTTTGAACAGAAAGGTATCTAAAACGTTCAGATGTATTTTAGTCTATAAGGCCGATTCTTCACTCTTTCAAATGAAGTCAGGTAGGATTTTAGTGTAAATGACCCTAAATCTTTAGACCTTACTTTTCATAGTTAGATACTAATTCCTCGAGGTTTACATTAAAACACGTGTTTTTACGCTGTCTCCAGTGTGTGAGCTTTCCCCAAGAATTTAACTTTGAAATCCCCCGGTTCTGCCGGAACCTGAGTATCTGCTGCGACTGTTTTCACACGTCTACTGCTTGTTGGAAAACCTCATGTGGCATAAAATCCCTTTGCTTGGGAGATTAAACTAAATTCCGGTTTTGAATTTTGAATGCAAACTCAAGCTTGTAAAATGATAGTTTTCTGAGCGAACTTAAATTGTCAAAGATGACAAAAATCTAAAACTGGTGACTCAATGGGACATAGCGTTTGAAATTTGCCGTTCATTCACCATTTAAGAGAACCGTCGTGAACCACTAGAAGGGAAGTAAGCAGACCCTGATTTAGTCCACTGTTTCCAAGTAAGGTAGAAAGCTAGTGTCGTAATTCAAAAGCTCATAACTGAAGCCTCCCCAGGATTCAATTTCGGACCCATAGACATGTTATTTTTCTTCCCATTCACTTCAAAGACTTGAGATAAACTTAATGGAGTCCTTTGATAAAACTTTTCATAGAAAAGCATAAATTTGCTGAATATGTCAGTTTTCTTAAAGAAATTATAAGAATAAGAATTTTTTTACTGAAAAAAGTTTCCCTATTCAAAGCATTAAGTGGACCTTTTCGCATGATATTCTGTATTTCCTCATGTAAACTTTATGCGTTTTTCACTTCATTTCTTCTTTCGTTTCTTGTTTTTTCCTATGTAACTTCAAATTTCTCTCCTTAATCTAATTTTCATAAAGTATCATTCTTTTGAGTTGATTTTTCTCTCTTTTTTTGTTATGTATTCATTTTCGGAAAAGTTCATATTTTCCAACGGTTAAAAATGGAACACTTCATTTTTTCTTAGGTGCGGTTTTGATTTAACACGTTTCGTTAAAAGCAGGGAAATTCCCATAGAATAACATGGGAAAACTAGCATGCATAAAAAGACTGTTTTCGAAACGAGTAAAAATTTGTTGAAGATCGTTTTCGAAAAAGTTGAAAACAAATCAGGTAGAAAATAGAATGCAGTAAAAACAGTCACAAGAAGTTCCTGAAAGTTGAAAATAGACGAGGTTGAACATGGATGCACTAAATATGTCTAAGGAAAGAAATGTTTATGAAACCCAGACTGTTTAGTTTTTCCAGGCTAGGAGGTATTCAGTGAGAGCGCTTCTTCTTTTCAACTCAAAGAATAAAGCGAGTCAGTTTGAAACATTTCATACTCCCCGAAATTAAGCCGCGTACTCTGGTTTCGACTCAATACTGTAAAGCATTGCTCTCAGACCAGTCGGAATTCTGCTCCGATTGGTTGCCTAATGTAAAATATCAGGTCCCTTTTTCAATAACAATTCCCAAATATCTTTAAGAAGTCTAGCAAAAAAAAAGCCCAAGTTCCCCATTAAAACAATTGCATTCATTCTGTTACTGTTTTACGCATTTTAAAACGCAAGTTTACATTCTCACTTTTACTTTAAAAATCTTGAAAGCTTCATATTTTGGCTCATTTAAAAAAAAAATTAACTTAAAATTTAATTAAAAAATAAGAATCACTCTTAAAATTTATGCCTCAAAATTAAAAAATATTTACGCTTAATATTTCAATAAATAATAACTATTCACAAATTCACCTCCTACCTTGCCCATTAAAAAAATACATTCATTTCTGAATTTATATAATTAAAATCATTATTTCTCCAAATAGTTCTTTTCCCCTGATTGAACAGAGGAACTCTTATGAAATCTTCACTTTCCCACATGTGTTCATAAAAGCTTGAGCTACTTCCTTAGGATTCAACAAGGCCACAGCGTTCTCGAAACTTGAAATCGCTTTCCTGTTCCACTCAGTGGTTAGGCATGGAGGATACATCTGAATAGGTGGAAGTACTTCAGAAATGCATTCGCGACATCTATATACCTTCAGGATGCTCTCCCCGATTAAATATTTTAAACATTCAATTAAATTGTATCTAAATTCACGCTCCTCATTCGACGTATTTTGAAACTTTCGGGATTCTCGAGTACGATTTTCAGGAATTCTGAACCCATTAACAACAATTCCTGGATGCTGTCCCACACGCCATCCAAAATAATTTGGAGTTTCTTAAACTGCTTTCTGGTTAATGCAACTCCTGTTGTTCAGTGAAAAATTCCGCTGGAACCAGAGAAGTGTTTCTGGAATCAATGGATTTCGCCGTCTCGAGAAGTTGAGAAAAAGAGTTCACTTCCAATGCTGTGAGTTTTTCCAGTCTCTCCCAGCTGAAAAACACAGCTCCTCAAGTCAAGAAGCAACTTAAACTCATCGTAATCCCACATGAAGAGGGGGTGAACAATTCTCCAGTCCACTTGAATTCCCTAACATGAACTTTCATTACAGAAGAAAATACGGAAGCAGTCATAAAAAGATTTCCTCCTAAATGCAAATAATGTTCTGGAATTGATTCCAGCCTGAACCCAATGAAACAGCTTTTCTCAGGTTGAACCTCCCGAACACAAGTAGAGACGAATGAAAGCTCATTACAATTTTCAGGTGGAATCAAAGCATTTGAACAGCAGGGGCATCCAACACACTGATTCTTAGCGTAAGAAACAGAAACGTCTGGAAGATTCATACTGCTTCTTTCACAATGATTAAATGCGGGGAAATTACGTTAGCGATCTGACGGAAACCGAATTTGAAAGACTTGAAGACGTCTTACTTTATTCAAACTTAGAACTGAGTTAAAATTAGCTCAGCGTTTCCTTTGCATACTGTAACCAACACATGACTCTTATCACTACGTGGTGATTGATGTGTCACCATGCGTCAGCACACTAAACTGTTTCCTTATCTGACCATCTGGCAACGAAGTTAGTGTGCTGACGCATGGTGACACATCAATCACCACGTAGTGATAAGAGTCATGTGTTCGTTACAGTATGCAAAGGAAACGCTGAGCGAATTTTAGTTCTACTCTAAGTTTGAATAAAGTAAGACGTCTTCAAGTCTTGCAAATTCGGTTTCCGTCAGCTCGCTAACGTAATTTTTTCCTCCCGCGTTTAATCATTGTGAAAGAAGCAGTATGAATCTTCCAGACGTTTCTATTTCTTACGCTAACAATCAGTGTGTTGGATGCCCCTGCTGTTCAAATGCTTTGATTCCACCTGAAAATTGTAATGAACTTTCATTCGTCTCCACTTGTGTTCGGGAGGTTCAACCTGAGAAAAGCTGTTTCATTGGGTTCAGGCTCGAATCAATTCCAGAACATTATTTGCATTTAGGAGGAAATCTTTTTATGACTGTTTCCCTATTTTCTTCTGTAATCAAAGTTCATGTTAGGGAATTCAAGTGGACTGGAGAATTGTTCACCCCCTCTACATGTGGGATTACGATGGGTTCAAGTTGCTTCTTGGACTTGAGGAGTCGTGCTTTTCTACTGGGAGAGACTGGAAAAACTCACAGCATTGGAAGTGAACTCTTTTTCTCAAATTCTCGAGACGGCGAAATCCATTGATTCCAGAAACAGTTCTCTGATGGCAGCGGGATTTTTCACTTAAAAACAGAAGTTGCATTATCCAGAAAGCAGTTTAAGAAACTCCAAATTATTTTCGATGGTGTGTGGAACAGCATCCAGGAATTGTTAATGGGCTCAGAATTCCTGAAAATCGTACTCGGAGAATTCCGAAAGTTTCAAAATACATCGATTGAGGAGTGTGAACTTTGACACAATTTAATTGAATGTTTAAACAATTTAATCGGGGAGAGCAGCTTGAAGGTATATAGATGTCGCGAATGCATTTCTGAAGTACTTCCACCTATTCAGATGCATCCTTCATGCCTAACCACTGAGTGGAACAGGAAAGCGATTTCAAGTTTCGACAACGTTGTGGCCTTGTTGAATCCTAGCTCAAGCTTTTATGAACACATGTGGAAAAGTGAAGATTTCAGAAGAGCTCCTCTGTATAATCAAGGTAAAAGAACTACTTGGAGAAGTAATGATTTCGATTATATAAATTCAAAAATGAACGTAGTGTTTTTTTAATGGGCAAGTTAGAAGGTGAGTTTGTGAATATTTATTATTTATTGAAATACTAAGCGTAAATATTTTTTAGTTTTAAGGCATAAATTTAAACATTAATTATTATTTTTTAAATTAAATTTTAAGTGAAATTATTTTTTTTAAATGAGTCAAAATATTAAGCTTTCAAGATTTTTAAAGTAAAAGTGAGAATGTAAACTTCTTTTTTGAAATGTGTAAAATAGTAACAGAATGAATGCAATTGTTTTAATAAAGAACTAGTGCTTTTTTTTTACTAGACTTTTCTTAAGGATATTTGGGAATTGGTTTTGAAAAGGGGCCCGACGTTTTCCATTAGGCAACCAATCGGAACGGAATTCCGACTGGTGTGAGAGCAATGCTTTACAATATTGAGTCGAAACCAGAGTACACGGCTTAATTTCGGGCAGTATGAAATGTTTCAAACTGACTCGCTTTATTCTTTGAGTTAAAAACAAGAAGCGCTCTCACTGAAGACCACATTGCCTGGAAAAACTAAACAGTCTGGGTTTCATAAACATTTCTTTCCTTAGACATTTTTAGTACTTCCATGTTCAACCTCATCTATTTCCAACTTTCAAGAACTTCCTGTGACTGTTTTTACTGCATTCTATTTTCTACGTGATTTGTTTTCAACTTTTTCGAAAACGATCTTCAACAAATTTTTACTCGTTTTGAAACAGTCTTTTTATGCATGCTAGTTTTCCCATGTTATTCTATGGGAATTTCCCTGCTTTTAATGAAACGTGTTTCATCAAAACCGCCCCTAAGAAAAAAATGAAGTGTTCCATTTTTAACCCTAGGAAAGTTTGAAATTTTCCGAAAATGAGTACATTTAAAAAAAAAGAGAGAAAAAATCAACTCATAAGAATGATACTTTATGAAAAATAGATTAGGAAAAGAAGTTTTAAGTTACATAGGGAAAAACAAGAAACGAAAGAAGAAATGAAGTAGAAAAAGAATAAAGTTTACATGAGTAAATACAGAATTTGATGCGAAGAGAGCTACTTAATGCTTTGAATAGGGGAAACTTGTTTCAGTAAAAAAAAGTTATTCTTATGATTTCTTTAAGAAAACTGACATTTTCAGCAAATTTATGCTTTCCTATGAAAGTGTTTCTCAAATGACACCATTAAGTTGATCTCAAGTCTTTGAAGTGAATGGGATGAAAAATAACATGTCTATGTGTTATGAGACAATGAAAGAATTTCCTTAAGACAGTGTGAAGTGAACTGAACATCAAGCAGTAGTAAGATATTTTACTATCGTAATATGTACATAAATTTTGGGACAATATCTTCTAAAGTTAGAGGGAAAAATATGTGAATATAAAAAAAAAACTTCCTTAGATTTACAAATAGAGTATTTGAAGTAGAAAGAGGGATGAAATGCTTTAAATAGGAATTTCGTGTTTTACTGAATCAATTCTTATTCTGGATTTTTTTAAAGAGAAACTATCATTTTCAGGAAATATCTGGGGGAGTCGAACTTCGACATTTAACAAAATTCTAGGATATATAGGAATTTGAAGAAAGTTTATGGAATGAAACATGAAGAGAAAGAAATGGTTGAAATGGTTAAGATTCAAGCTTCATCAATTTTTATTTGGTTCCTCATACAATCTCAGGAATTTTTACATTTTTGTGAGAACTCGATTTTTTTTTCAAAATCAACCTTTTAGAAGTTTTTAAGATAGAAAAAATATTGACTAAGGGAAATCTTAAGTAATACAAATTTTGAATTGAAGCACTTTAAGTAAGAAAATATTTGTCTGAAGTTATTTTTCAATGTCTAAGCATTGACATCTGACTATTCGTCCGATATTAGTCCGAAATCGAATCCTG
The DNA here is from genome assembly GCA_039090855.1 of Macrothele yani. NCBI lineage: Eukaryota > Metazoa > Arthropoda > Arachnida > Araneae > Macrothelidae > Macrothele > Macrothele yani. The sequence goes on from JAYWMT010000053.1 coordinate 161,285, forward strand.
GGAAGGCTTCAGTTATGAGCTTTTGAATTATGACACTAGCTTTCTACCATCCTTAGAAACAGTGGACTAAATCAGGGTCTGCTTACTTCCCTTCTAGTGGTTCACGACGGATCTCTTTAAAGGTGAATGAATGGCAAAGTTCAAACGCTCTGTCCCATTGAGTCACCAGTTTTAGATTTTTGTCATCTTAGACAGTTTAAGTTCGCTCAGAAAACTATCATTTTGCAAGCTTGAGTTTGCATTCAAAGTTCACTACAATAGCACTGTATCATTTTCAAAGTGACCGCATCCGGAATTTAAACTAATTAAACCATAAAAGGGAGGACGGTATGACCGTTCCGATGGGAATATTTATTTTCAGAGTAAATATTTTTCTTCCTAGGAGCGAGTAGGAAATCGGCATGTTTGGTTGGTACATGTGATTTAGCAATTCTCATTTTACCCGTATGAAGTGAAGAGACTGAAAACCGGAAAAATACTCTAATCAGTTTGAGGAAAAAAAGAAAACTGGGATTTCAGTGGGGAAGGAAATACGTTCCTTTCTTTTTTTTTTTTTTCATTTTCGAAGATTTTTGAATTATTTGTTTTAACTTAACTAGAGGAAACCCGTCGGAATCGACGGTTAGTTTATTTTTTATTTTAATTTTTTTTTGAAAAGAAGAAACTCATATGAAACAACAAATGCAAACTTTATTTGATTGACAAATTCATTCAACCACTTCAGTAAATACAACAGTCCAGGTTCGATTTTTTTACTGAAGGTTTAACGACCACCATGAGCAACTCAATGGGCTAAAAGCAGTCCCCCGTCCCTAATTCATGGAAACTGTGTTATGTGCTGGTTATGGCAATTATCAGCAGGATAATGAGCCATGCCGCTCTGCCACAATAGTCAAGGAGTGCTTGAAGAACAGGCGAGCGACTTACCGTTAATTCCCTGGCCCCTAAATTCACCTGACATGAACCCAATGGAACATATGTGATTCGACTTGGAAAAGAGGGTTCGCACTGAATCACCACCGCCGCCCCGGTGGCGCAGTGGTCTAAGGCGCTGGCCTCTGATCATTCGTCCGTAAGGGGTCCGGGTTCGAATCCCGGTCAGGCATGGATGTTGTGTTTGTCTTACGGCACTGGCTCTCTCCCTTCCCTGGAACCAGTGACCCTAAATTAGGGACGGGCGACTGCTTATAGCCCATTGAGTTGCTCACGGTGGTCGTTAAACCTCCAATCAAAAAAAAATCACCACCACCACCACCATAAAATGTATAGGAACTGGTGGGGCCTGCTGTTGATATTCTGGTATCAGATACCTCAGGATACCTATCGCCACCTCATCGAATCGGTACCTTCCCGAGTGGCCGCTGTTTTGCTTGCGGCCTAAAGCGGGTCCTACCACTTTTTGGCTAGATGGTCATAACGTAATGGCTCATCAGTATATTTATACCTGTCAGCTAAAGCATTAAGACCACATCTGCAATATGAATGGTCGCGCATGCAATCAGCCAGCGACATATGTCACGATTGTGTCGCGAATGATATACAGGATGATTCAAAACTATTGGGCCAAAATTTACGGGGTGATAGAACACACCTAAACAAGCACTTTTTGTCAAACAATTCAGGGTCGTAACTCAAACGGTGAAGCGCTATAGGGCGCTGCCCAGCGAAACCATATAAGCACGGTTTTCAGCACTCGTCGTCATTTTTACCGTGGATTTCACAACGGATGGATTGTTTCACCAATCAGAAGAAGACGGACATGCATTTCATGTATGGAGCTGCGGTCGGCAATGCAAGGGAAGCCCAAAGCCTGTACCCGGAGCGCTTTCCGACAAGACGCGTGCCAGATCGTAAAACCTTTCAGCGATTGCCCCAGTATCTGTGCGACACGGGCTCCTTTGTCAGCGGCTTGCAGAACACAGGGCGTGCAAGGAGTGTGCGGACACCACGTGTTGCAGATGACATTATGTGTACGATTGGAGATCGTCCCGAGGGTAGCACGCGATCACTTTCCCATGACGTACGTGTGCCCCAATTGACTGTGTGGCGAGTACTGCGAGACGAAAGCTTGCACCCGTGCCATGCACAATGGCTGCAAGCCTTGACATTTAGATTATCGGCCTCGTGTCGAGTTTGCACAGTGGTTCCTTCAGCAAACTGAAGCGCACCGGAGTTTCCCGCACATATCGTATTCACTGTCGAATGCACCTTTACACGTGAGAAAATGTTTAATACCCACAATTATACTGTGTGGGTAACCAGTAATCCGCACGCCACACGTCCATATTCGTACCAGCGGCAATTCTCAATAAACGTATGGGCTGGAATAGTCCATGACCATTTAATTGGCCCGTATCGTCTGCCAAGCCGACTGGAAGGGAGAACGTGCCTTGTATTTTCACAACAAGTCTTGCCAGACACTTGGTATGACGCTGGTAAGGTGCTCACGCTATGCATTAGGTTGAACCTATCAAAGATGGTCTGAAACATGTGACACTTCGATCCGTCGACAAGACTTGGACAGACCATGCCTCATTAATCTCAGAGTTCACCGTAGTCTATCTCGTCCTCTCTGTAGCAGTAAAAGGGCTACTGTAGCTGATATTACGCAGAATTTCAATTGCGGTGATGGCTTTAATATTGAAGAATACACAGTTCATCGTGTGCCCTTAGAAATGTGCCTACCCAGCCGCGGGCCAACCCTTCCGTGTGCCTATGTTCACAGCGGTTCACCATCGTCAACCCTTGCAGTGGGCATGTGATCATTGACATTAGACAATAGAATACATAAAGAGGGTCTCATGGTCAGACAAATCTTGTTTCCGTTTACACCATTTTGACGGACGAGCTCGTGTGCGGCGTTCAGCCATGGAAGCTTTCTCACCTGAATGAACTGTGGAATGGATATCCATATATATATATATATAGCATCTGACAGCTGCTGGAGGGTGCGTGGTTGAGGACCCAGAGAGCGAACAACACGATCGAAGTGGTCCCACAGATGCTGCATTGGGTATAAGGCTGGATAATTAGTAGGAGACCAGGGAAGCACTTTGAAGTCTTCATCGTGCTCTACCAACCATTCTCTGATATTTCTAGATGTGGGGCACGTTTTATTGTCGTGGAGGAAGATCCCATACTCCCCAGTGAAGACAATCAGCATGTATGGGTATACGTGGTCTGCAAGAATAGATTCATAACGAATTCGATCCACAATGATTTCCACAGGTAGGAGTGGACTCAGAGAATGCCGCGAAAACATTACCCATATCATAACGCTGCCCTACTAGCTTGTATTCTGACAGCAATGTTTGAAAAGTGTTTGTTCTCCGATGTTTCTCGCTTTATACGCCAACGTCCATCCATTCGATGCAGCAGAAATCGTGGCTCATCGGAGAAGGCAATGCTTGGCCATTCAGTGGAGGCCCAATTCCAATACTGCCGTGCAAATGTAAGCCTTTTCTGTCGATGCACTTTGATTAGCATATATGTAGTGGTCCCCCGTCTGAATCGGAGCTTTGTACGCAGTAAGGTTTGTTGGACTTTTCGTTTTAGACACATTTCCGGTAGCCCCGTTGTTTATTCTGCCAGTGCGTTGCATCCGTTAGCGTGTCGTTTGGCTCTCACGCACCTTCGAAGCCGACGTTCACTTCTGACATCAAAGGAACGTGGTGCTCTGCAGTTTCCAATTCGCTTATTCGCAATGGTGCCGTTTCTCCCATCGCGATACACTTTAACCACAGCAGCATGCGAACAGTTCCCAAATTGCACTGTTCCAGAAATACTGCCACTCATGGCCCGAAATACGATAATCATCCCTTTTTGCAAATCTGATAAATCGATCCTTTTATCCATAAGAGGAATGAGTGATATGTTTTCAGATTGCCTTCAGCACACCTTATATACCTTCCAAGCCAGCTCACGACACGTGCCTTCTTTCATTGGCTACGCGCTGTTGACCTCAAAAGTAGGAGGTGGTCACAGTAATGTCACCTGACTGTGTATATATACCCTGTATAATGAAATGCATTTCTCCTACGGAGCATTCACGACCGTGGACAAGGATATGGGAATCACGTCTTTTGCTTTATCGTCGGAGTTATCGATGCAGAGTACGGTAAAGCACTGCTGAGAGAAATTATCTACACACGATACTCGAGAAGAAACATGCAAGAGGTGGCAGTGTGCTCGTGTGAGGCATGTTTTTTGAGAATCATTGGGAGAAACCATTCCCCTCAATCTGACGATGAACAATTTAGGCAACCTATCTATTGTGTCGGATCAGTTCCTCCCATTCATGATGATTATATACCCCGATGGCAACCGCAGTTTTCAGCAAAGTCATAGACACACATTTTCATTCGGCAATGCGTGTGCAAGATTGGTTTGAGTATTCTATTGTCTTTAGTTTTTTTTTATCATGGCCACTATACTGGCCGGAAAATAATCGAATTGAGCATCAGTGGGATTATATTGACCAGAACAATTTGCAATTCCACAACTCCAGGATATTTTAAGACATTATTTTCCATCAAGATGGATAGCCTACGCACTGGTCTTTCGATGTACGCATATTTTTGGACCACCATTTTTCAGGGCGTTGGATTAGACGTGGGGTTTCGGCGGCATGACTATTCCGTTATCCTGATATTACCCCATGAAATTTTTCTTAGGGTCTTCACTAAGGACATTGTGTACAAGGAAAAGATTGCAGCTATCACTGAGCTCAAAGAAGTCATTACTGCAGCTTTCCTTCTTGTTACACCTGACATTCTGCAGCGTAGGTGGGTGGAAGTATCGTTTAGACATCCTGCGAGCATCCAACAGAACACACGGGGAGACCTAATCACATTTAAAAAAAAATTCTCAGTTACCATGTGTTTTGACATTGAAGGTGGGTTAATTTATTCTATGTGTTTCCAATAGCATACTGAAGTTGAATACTTCATTTATGGACACCCTATATTTTAAATCCATGTGAAAATTAATCTTTAGGAAGACAAGTGCGAGGTACAAAATTGAATTTTAAGGACATGAGTGGATGCCCATGAGATTACCTCTCGGAACATCAGCTCCCAAGCCTCTTTTCATTGTGGCTCTACTGTTATGCAAATGACTAATGATAACTTTGATAACGTAGCTACGAGATCTTTAAACAAAATAACAAACTAAGATACAAGAACTCAGCAAGAAGTTTAAATCAACACGTGACGTTTAAATTGAACTAACAATTAAACTTTTAACCCGATTTCTATTATTTTACGAATGTTAAACAGTGATTACGTTCAATAAATGCACCTCCCAAACAAGCAATATTACAGATACCTTACGACGCATAACATATACGTAACATTTTTATTTGCGTTTGTTTTTCTAATGTATTTTTTATCACTCTTTTACTTTGCAAACTCAACGTCATGTCGGAACTCCAAAGTGTCTCCCTTCCATGTGGCATCCCGTCCAACCATACAGGCCAAACAGAGTGAGACAAAAATAAAATACGAATTGTATTAGGCAATTTATTAGAAAGCTATTTGTACGTTGAGATTTTTCTAGACGACTTGTTCTGCTCCTTCAAGTGCAATTTTGTTTGTATGCTGAGATTCTTTTACGCGACGTTCTCTTCAAGTGTCATATTGAATAGCTGTTTTCAGTATGTTAATGTCAGCGAAATTATTTTTACTACTAATGTACTTGTCGAACCTGCCTACTTCATTTGTGGTGTGCTTGTTGTCCTAGATCGTCATATTAGGTGTGTCTGTTGTTCTCTATTCGTACGCGCTATTTCTGTACAACTGGTTAAAGAATTTCTAACATCGTTCAAGTTCCGTACGTAGGACGTATGGTGTTGTACATTTTGTATTAGCAGATATACGTAGAACATTAATGTAAAAATAATGTCAGTGAAGATCTGATTCACATTAATAGAGCGCACACAGAATACATTAGAGTTTAGAATAAAATGACTGTATTATTTGCTGAAAATGAAAAAATATGAAAAGCGCATTCCTCAGTTGGACCCAGAAATTATGAAAACCTTTCGTAAATTTCATGATCTATAGGAAATACATAAAATATTTAGGAGTATATCTTTCAGATCATGATTTAGATGATTTTAGATATTTTTAATCCGCTTAAACGGGAATCGCACTTACGGAACTAGCACACTGCCGTAGTGTATTTGGAAGTAAGGCGCTATATGTATCCCTGGAACTGTACCACGCTATATTTACAGTACCGTCGTATGCAACATCGATAGAAACAAAAACATGTAGTTCTATCAGTACCAAGATAAAAATTAAAGTAGGTCGAAAATTTCGCAACAAATGTTGAAACCTTAAAAAAATTAAAAAGGAATAATTATTCAAAACACGGATCGTTTACGTATTTTCTGAAATATTGGTGGTTTGAACAGGGAAGGTGAGACTGCCTTGCCTACAGTCACTTACATGATTGAACACTGAAGGCGAGACTGCCCTGCCTACAGTCACCTACAAAGGCACTTGGCACTATCTGTACAGATGAAACCACTTTACATGTTACGATAGACAGTTTTCAGTTCCGATTTTAGATTCTCTTCAAACCAACAGAAAAATGGCTTCTTCGATTTCCCATCCTTGATATAGCAAACAGTGACTTATAAATGAGAAAACATACATTTTCACGGAAATTAAAGTTTAATGTGCGATATATCTACTTCTTCACCCTATGTCAACAACTGTACATGTCACGGAAATGACTCTGTTTCTAGCGCGCACTGCGAAGGTAATGGTTTTCAACCTGAATTGTGCTCTAAAAAAATATTTTTTTTTTATTGAAAGTTTAACGACCACCGTAAACAACTCAATTGGTTAAAAGCAGTCGCGCGTCCCTAATTTAGGGCCACTGGTTCCAGGAAAGAGAGAAAGCCAGTTCCGTATGACAGACAAAACGTCCATGCCTCACCGGGATTCAAACCCGGCCCTGCCGTGGGCGAATGGTCACAAGCCAGCGCTTTGACCACTGCGCAAACAGGGCGGCAAAAAAATTAACAAATTATTTCTTCTGTGATAGATTTAGCAAGAAATAATTGTAAGAATAAGGAAAACGCTGATTCGTTAAGAAAAATACGTTAAAAATTAAGTCAGGCATAATATCAGCGATTTCAGGAATAATACAACAAACCCCGGAAGAGAAACGTTTTATCTTCAGGAAAGTATTTATGTCCTAACTAGGTTTTTTTCTGAAATTTTTGCAAATAATATTCACTTTCTTTTTTGCACTACCACCCAAATCAAATGAGGATTGAAATTCTGAAAATTTCCACTTCAGATCAGTGACTAAGTAGTCATCCGAATACATCAAATCAAATGTACATGACTGGTATCGATATATTTTCTTATTTAGCCATTTTTTAAATGGCAGATGCATATCCAGTTGCGGTGTGTGGGTGGATGGGTAAGTTCCTTAATAATCAGTGTTTTGCCTTTAAAGTGGCAACTTTGGAAGTTGGGGGGGGGGGTATATATGAATATACGTATGTTCCTAATCGTATTGACCTATAAATCTCAACCCCTCACGCTGTGTGCGGCTGGAATTTTAGTCTTGGCTTGAGCAAATTAGTGGCGCTATGTGTTAAGCATAAACTATGATTCTTCCTGACTTTACATTATTTAGAATAATGTCCTCTTAATCAATAAGAGAAATCAGTGCGAACGGTATGGTTGAAGTGTTTGATTTTGTTCATAACGTTTGATATAGGTATTAGATTATTATCGCACTAAAGAAAATGAATTCTCTGACACTTGTTTATACTATTTGTTTTTGAATACCTTGAACATATCAGCTAGTCTGGAATATGAACTAATGAATGTGACAAAATGTGTTTTAAACATTATCAGAGATTAGGTAAATACGAAGATAAGTTATCTGTGTAATTAACCTTGGTTTTAGTTCTGAACGCGATATGTAAGAATCGTGTAAAGAAATCATTTTCAGAATTTCCACTTTTAATTAAAGACTAAATGTAAAAAAGTAACAAAAGCGTCTAGTTTTTTTCAAAAGCACTACTGGTATTTGTGGTAAGCTACTTTTCAAGAGTGTAGTTGTAGTAGTAGCTAACTACATTTAAGAAGTCGCTTTCCAATCATTGGTTCCGTGCAAATTCATCACATGGCGTAAGTTCAAAGGAGGGGCTTTCTGTGTACAGAATGTTATTATTTTTCTCAATATTATTTAATTGTGGTGGCATTGGTGTAGCATTACAGCCTTTGCATCAGAAATAATCTTCCACTGTAAGTTCAATACAGTTTGAGTAATACCATATTGAAAATAAGTAATCAAACAAAAAGTCACTCTTCCAAAAAAAAAAACACAACACAAAATTCGAAATACGAATTTATTGTAATTTTTTGTCATTTTTTCCCAAGCAAAGATGAAACAGGTGTAAACAAAATGAAAATACCAACGTGCCGAGAGATAATTTTTTTAACGGATATAAACCGAAAATTAACATCTGTCATAATTACTAATGTACATATAGCTGGAAGAGTGTCATTACTCTCTTAACATACCTTACTACTGAATTATTATGCGATGTTGCAGATTTGTTGTGCACACAAAATAGTAAATACCACTTCCCTGATTTCTCTCAAACATAAAATTGCACTTAAAAACGGAAATACAATAGAATGTAACATTAATACTGGTGATTTAATGAAAAACTGCGTCTCGGGGGAAACAGTATATGTTCCTGCTAAATACGTGCTGAAACACCAGTCTTAATAAGTTGAAAAATGCTTTTTGAACAATAGCATGGTATAAACCCCGATCAGGAAACACATAAACACTGCAAAAATGATGGTAGCTACTGGGTCGATATTAAACAGTCTCATAATACTGTCTACAAATTTGTTTTTTGTGTTCGGTTATTTGATGGAGATTTCCAAGTCGTTTTGCATTCGCACCGAAAGTTCCTTGAAGAAGAACGTTATTCTTGAAATCATAGCTTTTGCGACCGGCTTCTTCCTGAAGGCTTTGCCGAATTTGTAATAGAAACTCACTTTGTCTTTGCGCTTTCTCCTGAAATTTGTTACTGGCTTTTTCCTGAAAGCTTTGCCGAATTTGTAATAGAAACTCATGTTCTCTTTGCGCTTTCTCCTGAAGTTTGTTATTTTCCGAATAATTCGAAGTTCCCTGCTTGGGGAAAACTATTTTGCAAAATATTACTCTAGCCTTTTTAAGAAAATTATTTGTTATTGCCATTCCGGTATATACTTTGGTCAACAGACTAGTAAACACTGCACAAAGCCAGGTAGTTATAAGGTCGATATTAAAGAGGCTCATAATACTGTCTACAGAGTCGGTTTTGTGTACGGTTGGGAGATGCAGATTACTAAGTCGTTTTGCATTCTCATCGAAAGTTTTTTGAAGAAGAAAGTTCATCCTTAACTCATTCCTCTTACGACTGGCTTTTTTCATAATGCTTTGATGAATTTGTAACAGAAACTGACGTTCTCTTTGCGCTTTCTCCTCAAGTTCGTTATACTCCGAATAATTCGAAGGTTCCTCCTTTGGGAAAACTAATTTGCAAAATATTACTCTAGCCTTTTTTAAGAAAATTCCTTGTTATTGGCTTTCCGGTTATTTGATCCCTTAAATAGCAGGCCAGCAGGAAAGCTTGTTTCATAAAGGCAGCCAATAAACTAAATATCTCCATCGCGTCTTCGAATGAAGTCCAATGTTATGTAAACCTGGAAAAGATGAAAGAAAAATATTGTTGGTACTTGCAAGCATTAAAAGCAGACATCAAACTTTATGTGAATAAATTTATTACTAAATAAAAATCAGTAACATCATATAACAAGAATGATGACACCGAATTTTGGAGTGTAATAAGCACGTCTTTTCAATCCGTTTTGGCGCAAATTAAATTTATCAAAGCTATTCAAAGTCAATGGAACCTGTATGGAAAACAATAGTATCTGACGAAAGAAAGAAGTTTTTCAATCAGGATTTTAATCGCGCAGATGTTGTGTAAACGGAATCGTGACTTACGCTCTCTGGTTGCAGACTTGTGTATTAAGAAAATTTTGAATTTATATGAGAAACATTTCCCAGCTGAAACGCTTTCTTACAAAGAAAGAATTTTTCAAATCGGACTCTTCGAAGCAGAGATATGGACAAATCTTAGATATGCATCTACGTACCCTGGCGGAGAAACCATGCATTATTTTAGGAAGAAAGTATTCTCAAAAGGTTTTTTCGATGTAAGCTGTATCGGTCCAAGAAACAAAATTTAGTCGTGCTTTCAGGAGCTCAGGTTCTGCTGCAAATACATCAGAAGCAGAAATTAACACTTATGCCCCCTGGTGGCCAAGCCACTCTTTACCAAATATTAAAAATTATGTAGTAAGCATTTTCCATCAGAAGCTATATGCGACAGAGAAAGAATTTTTCAAATCGGAGTTTGAAAGGCAGAGATATCGAGGGAAACGTAATTTACCTTTTCGCCCCCTAGCGGAAAGTCTATGAATTTGTTCAAAATTAGTCAGAAACTATTCAATAAAGAAATAATTTTTCAAAACGGACCATAAGAAGCAGAGATAGTGACAAAAATGAGATATACATCTAGGCCTTATATCGAATAAACCATGTAATATTTTAAAAAGAAAATATTGCGAAAAGGTTTATCGACGTGAGTGGCATCAGTCCAGGAAAAAAAAATCAGTCGATATTTTAAGAGTTCAGATTTTGTGACAAATATATCAGAAGAAAAAAGAAATATTTACGCCCCCTGGTGTCCAATATTCTTTACCAAAAATTAGAAATTATATGTAAAAGACTTTCCATCAGGAGCTGTATCCGCTGAAGAACAAATGTTTCAAATCGAAGTTTTAGAAGAAGAGATATCGGGGGAAATGTAATTTACTTTTACGCCCCCTAGCGGAGAATCTATGCGTAACTTGAAAATGCAACTATACCTAAAATATTATTCGACATAAATGGAATCGAAAGATAAAAGATTTTTTCAAACGGATGTTTAGAAGCAAATGAATGGAATAAAATGTATTTTGAATTCGACAATATCTACGTTTACGCCCTCCAGCGGCGAAATTGTACATCGTAAAAAAAACGAAATAAAAGATCATCATTCGCATATTTTAGGCATCTCAATGCAAAAAGAAATTTTCAAATCGGACTAATAGCTGCAGAGATGTTGTGTCTACAAACGGACGGATGGAATGACAAACCGATAACATAAGCACGATATTTTGCCTTACAAAAGACGTGCTGAAAAATTACGGGCATTTCAGAATTAGTGATTTACTGAGCAGTTAAATTTTCATAAAAGTCAGTGTGTCCATGATAATGAACACTACTCCTTGTTCGTAAATAAGCACCTCAACTCCTACCATGAAAAAATCTCACCATCCCTCAATGTTAAGGTGTGTAATACACGCAAGAACTCAAAAATAAATAATTTTTAGATTTAATAACTGTTAGTCCGCTATGTTATCATACAGCATAGTTGTCGAAATAGGAACGATTATTAACAACAATTCCTCAACTTTTCCTTCAGTATGCACTAATACTTCTTTTTGCTTTCTTTGAAGTTTGTGTATATAGCAATCTGACGTATTCACACATTGTCATAAAAATCCGAGCACCAAGAAAGTGGCGTTGGATTGAAATGAGATTTTAGTAATGAGATGGTACATACCAAGTACAGAAGTGATTACAATATCACATAAGCAGGATGATTTCCTGTGGATAAACAGTACACATTCCGGCCAGCGTTAGTACAGCCTCGTGCTTGGTGATACGGTCGGGCATGGAATCAAAGAGATGCCGTGTGCTGTCCTGGGACAGATTGGCCCACACGACTTGCAACTGACGCTCTAAATCACAAACACTGGAACAGGGAAAAAGCCGCCGTCCTATCTGGTAACACACGTTCTCGACGGGCGAGAAATCAGGCCACTTAGTAGGCCACGGAAGCTTCCAGGCGTGACGTAGACAGCCCTGGAAACCCGGCCCGTGTGCGGACGGGCGTTATCTTGTTGAACAATGGCTCCGGACCTCACACCAAAAAAGGCAAGACATGTGGCAGCAGGATTTTCTGTACGTACCGCTGGGCTGTCAACGTCCCTTGGCTCACTGGGAGAGAAACCCGGTTGTCATACACGATGGCTACCCAGATCATCAGGCCCGCAGTTCAGAACGTGTGCCGCTGTACAGTGAGGATGGGACTGTAGAGTGCGGAGTCGCTTCTGCCAGGCGTCTGGAAATTGTTGTGGAGGGCAGAGGAGTTCCTTGTACACCCTGGAAATTGTTGTGGAGGGCAGAGGAGTTACATGTCTTTGGATATTGGACAATGACGTCGTTGCATCTGTGCGCGCCACTCACACGATCCAACGGGTACTTCAGAATCAGTCCGCCGTGTCAGGGTGCCTTCCTGTGTCCATTACCCCCAATATGATCGCACCGTACTACCCGATCGGCCAAAATGGCGGACGATTTTGCGCGCTAGCAAACATGCCTCTCTCTCATCTCAATCTTATGGCTTCGTGCAAACTCCTCCGCACGTCTATCGCTCAGGAATCTCACCTAACTTTTACCGTGCACTTCGGCACGAATGTGGAGTCCCCTGCGCGGCGCCTTATAAGACCCAAGGATGGTGATTGCAGTCCGGTCGTGGACGCGGAATAACACGAAACTTCAATGATTTGCATGTCTTCCCCCTCAGTTATTCTCTCCCTCCCTTAGTTATTCGACGAGCTTTGGGTTAATTGCACACCATTTTTCTTGGTGCTCGGAATTTTATAACAATGAGTGTATATACACAGTCAAGTCACATTATTGTGACCACCTCCTACTTTTGACGTCAACAGCGCGCAAACAATGATAGAAGGCACGTGTCGTGAGCTGGCTTAGAGGATATATAAGGTGTGGTGTAGGCATTTTGAAAACATATCACTCGTTGCTCTCATGGATAAAAGGAGCGATTTATCAGATTTGCAAAAAGGGATGATTATTGGCTTTCAGGTCAAGGGTGGTAGTATTTCTGAAACAGCGCAGTGCGGGAACTGTTCGCGTGCTGCAGTGGTTAAAGTGTACCGTTATTGTCACCATTGCGAATAAACGACCAGGATACTGCGGAGTACTACGTGCGATTGATGTAAGAAGTGAACGTAGGCTTCGAAGGTGCGTGAGGGCCGATCGACACGCTACATTGAAGCAACTCACTGGCCGAATGATCCGGGGCTACCCGAAGTGTGTCTGAAACGACAGGTCAGCTAGCCCTGCTGTATATGGGGCTCCGATGCAGACGGGTGGTCACTGTACCTATACTAACGAAGGTGCATCGGCAGGAAAGGCTTACATTTGCACGGCAGTTTCGGAATTGGACCTCCGCTTAGTTGCAAAGGATTGCCTTCTCAGATGAATCACATTATTGGCTTCATCGAATTGATGGACGTTGGCGTATAAGGCAGAAACATCGGGAAACAAAGAATACTAACCATTGCTTAAAGAACACAAGCTGGTGGAGCAGCGTTATGGCCTTAGGAATGTTTTCGTGACATTCTCTGGGTCCACTCATCCATCCTTTCACACCACGTACACCCATACATGCTGCTTGTCTCAATGGGGTGGATGGGATTTTCTAGCTCAACAATGTGACGTGTCGCACAGCTAGAAGTGTTCGAGAGTGGTTGGAAGAAAAACGATGATGATTTCAAAGTTCTTTCCTGGTCCCCTTATTCCCCTGGCTTAAACCCAATAGAGCATCTGTGGGACCACTCCGATCCTGTAGTTCTCTCAATTGATCTTCCACCACCACCCTGCAGCAGCTGTCAGATGCTCTGCCGTCACCATGGCTCTACATACCTGTGAACACCTTCCAGTGCCTTATTAAGTCACTCCCAGCCCGTCTAGCTGCTGTCCGCATTGCACACGGCGGTTACTCTGGATGTTAGCTGGTGGTCACAATAATGTGACTCGACCGTGTATATTTAGTTTTTCTTTTTTAACAAAAGTTTAAGATGAGTCTTGTTTTTTAACCATAAAACGTAAATGCCCATTTTAGTGAACGACAAGTACTGCACATATTCTTTTGAATTATTTGCACATGAAGGAAATTTGTGAAAATATATTGATATCTAGTTATGTTGTCTCTGCGTTGTTTTGAGAAGCGTTCAAACGGAAAAAATGCAAACAAAGAAAACAAACAAAAAATTAGCACGAACACAATAATAAAGGAAAGTCTTCTTATCTTTGGAAAAAAAGGATTCCCGGTTTTTTTATTCCTAACTATAAAATCATGCACATTTTTTTAAGATTCCCTATTTTAACCCTCATTTTAGAGCCTAAATATTCAACTATGAAAAAATGCAGTCTTATAAAAGTATTGTTTCTTCAAAACTACCCCCACTCCCTAAAATTATTGGCACTTCCCATCTGATATTTTTTTTTAATTGATTGAAGGTTTAACGACCACGGTGAGCTATTCAATGGTCTATAAGCAGTCGCGCGTCTATATTTTAAGGTCACTGATTCCAGGAAACGGAGAGAGCCAGTGCCGTAAGACAAACACAATATCCATGCCCCACCGCGATTTGAACCCTTTCCATCCTTTGTCCTAACAGCAACAGAACAAATAACTAGGAAGCGAATTGATAATTAATTCAAACACTCGCCGTGGATGAGGAACACCAAATAGAAATCATCGCTTTTTCCACGTTAATAAGTGAGTCTCAGAAAAATTATGATCGGCCACCACCGGGAATCGAATCCAGGGTTTTCCAGTTACGCGCCGGACAGTAGACTGTCCATCCTTGTTGAATCCGCAGCACTGTGCGGGTCTCCATGAAGCAACCTTCCATGCCGTTTGGCAGTTTATTATATGTGAGTCTGGAGAATTCGAGGTCGCTGTGGTGCAGTAGTAGCATGTCCGGCGCGTAACTCGAAGACCCTGGGTTCGAGACTTTTCTTAGACACAGTACATAGACTTTTCTTAGACACACGTAACTCGAAGACCCTGGGTTCGAGACTTTTCTTAGACACACGTAACTCGAAGACCCTGGGTTCGAGACTTTTCTTAGACACACTTATTACCGTAGAAAGAGCGATGATTTCTGTTCGGTGTAGTAAAAAGCATTTCGAAGTAACAGCAGCACAAGTAATTATAATATTAAGCAATGCGCTCAAATACTTACAATGATGTTCAAACCGTGGTTAAAAATGAAAAGGTTTGAAGAAGCACTAAACAGAATCCCTCCCGGAGCAGTTGTATAATTTGTAAAAGCAAACACTAGAGATCACTAAACGGCTTACACATGTCTGCGTACCTTGTTTTATTTATTTTTTAATCATTTAAACACTTTACATATGCTGCAAGTTTCACAACGGCAGCGCAAACTAAAACCTTAAGTGCATTGCCTGTGTATTGCGGGAAATTTGCCTGTAAAATCAGCTGACAATTTCGGGAAGAAAAGCTGGCTTTATCTGTGAGAAAGCCGGTGTTGCTCTGATCAACAAGGCAACACCTCTGGACGTGTAGCACTCGCGGAAAGCCGCAGATGACAGAGTCTCCGCATCTCCATTTTGTGGTCGCTGAGAGGGTTAATTATTTTCTCGGGGAAGATATTTTTATTACCTTTGAACCTTTTTGCTTTTTTACTACCGACGAGTTCGTTTTTGTACCGATCTTCTGCCGTTAAGCTGATTTTTTTAAATTGATTCTGCAACCCTTTTGCAATGTGCAGATAAGGATCTCAGACTCTAGTGTCCGCTCACATGTCGCTAAAAGGGAACAGTTAACACCAAAAATTATGATTAATTAAATCTGATTTATTCCTAACAAAATTAAATATGTAATAATCAAGGGGCGAAGCTAGTAAAATTAAAAATCTAGAATTGGGGGAACAGGGAGGTGGAGTTTAGTACATGCGTGTCTTATGAAAATGTTTACAACTAATGATTTTACCCCTAACTACCAGGAATTTTTACCAATCCTATCCCCTGTTAACATCCTCCCAAATTTATTCAAGATTCTCAATAAAAAAATGTTCAACACCTTTCCATTTAAATCCTGTAACACACTCTCAGGCGTTACAGTATAATAAAATATATTATATATTTTTAATCATATAGGATAGATGTCTGTAGCGTTAACATGTATTCTTCAGCTGTACTTCGAAGTCCCTCGTACCTTCAATACAACATTTCTTCAGTTTGCATCGTACATATATTGCCACCAAACGTTTCATTTTATTGTTTAAATACGTTTCAAGTGAGTCATTTTGACTGCAAAGATACCTTACTTATGTTTTCCCATTTGTCTGCTACATAATTTGCAGCTATACCTTTGAATCACTTCGCCATGCAAAAGATTTGCAAAACCAGTAATATGTACTGTTTCAGTAATCCATATTAATACTTAATTGCTTTTGCCATGTTTTGGGAAACTTTTAGATATGAAAGAAAAATAAGTAAATCTAGAACAAGAACAAAATTTCCGCGTGCAGTTCTGGAAAAAATGACGGTTTTAAATGTACTTAAGTACATAAAAGTTCGCAGTTCTCCAATATTTATAGTAGATAAAACAACCCTAAATATTTCACTAAAAATATTTCAGCATTCGAAAAATTTGATTACAGCGAGCACCTCTCTCGCCTTCTACATATGCATATATTTTTTTGATTGGATGTTTAACGACCACCATTAGCAATTCGATGGGCTATAAGCACTCGTCAGTCCCTAATTTAGGCCACTGACTCCAGGAAAGGGAGAGAGCCAATTCCTTAAGGCAAACACAACATCCATGCCTCCCCAAGATTCAGACCTAGGCCCATCTCGGACGAAAGATCAGAAGCCAGCGTTCAGACCACTGCCTATATTTCTTCAACACCCTGAAAACTTTTTCAGCACAAAAATAATATGACATTTCTGGAAAAAACCCTTGCCACTGCTACACTGGTATCCAGATTTTCTTTGATCCTTTATTGCAACTGTGCAAGACATATTTAAATACTTTTATTTACATATTATGCTAACGCAAAAAACATGGTGAAGGGGAAACCGTCATTACACAAATTTTCATTTGTTTCGCTTGCACGCAACAATTCTTCTTATAGTAGGAAGAAATTGACAGTTTAAGAGAGACGTGTGAGGACCGGGTGATGTGCTTATTATATTGGGATTGGGACCTGGGAACTGATGGCTGGACGCAGCTCCTTAGTTTGATAAAAATGGAGTGATGCAATCTCGAATTTATGAAATAGAATTGAATTCGGGCGACCTTGGATTAACAGATTTCCCTTTAGAAAATTACTTCAAATTGGTGTTAAAACATCTTTCTCGAATATTTAAGGATCATCATCATCATCATCATTGTCAACCATTATCAATCCACTGCTGGACGAAGGTCTCCCCAAGTTTCCTCCACAACGGTCTGTCTTGTGCCAGTCTCCTCCATGTCACCCCTGCATACTTTCGAATTTCATCCACCCATCTCCCATGTGGTCTTCTTCTGGGTCTTTTCCTGTCCCTTGGAATCCAATCTAAAATTTCGGCTGTCCATCGATGATCTGTCCTTCTAGCAGTATGTCCAGCCCATTGCCATTTCAGGGATTTAACTCTGATCATGATGTCTTCCACTCTTGTCATTTTTCGGATCCACGAGTTCCTCTTCTTATCTCTCCTGGTTACACCAAGCATGCACCTCTCCATGATTCTTTGAGTTGTCTGCAGCCTTTGTATGTCTCTTTTAGTTAAGTTCCACGTCTCTGCACCATACGTAAGCACTGGAAGGATGCATTGATCAAACACTTTTCTTTTAAGACATAATGGCATATTGCTCTTGAAAATTATGCTGTTTCTTCCAAAAGCTCTCCAGGCAAGTTTTGTACGCCGATTAATTTCTTCACCAATGTGACCCTCACTTGATATCTGCTGTCCAAGATAAACGTACGTGTCTGTTATCTCCAGCTTTTCTCCATCAATCGATAAGTCTTCATTTCTTGTAAAAGCATTGAACATCACTTTTGTCTTCTGAAAGTTCATTTTTAATCCCACTTCTTTACTCTTGTCAGCAAGTTCCTGGATCATACTCTGCAGCTCTGATGGGGTAGTTGCAAAAATGACTACGTCATCAGCAAAACGAAGGTGGGTTAGATAATCTCCATTAATCTTTATCCCCTTGTTTTCCCAGCTCAGCGACTGAAAAACACCCTCCAATGTGGCATTAAAGAGCTTCGGAGATATGGTGTCACCTTGTCTCACTCCCTTTCCAATTTTTACGTGTGTTGTATTTTCAAACAGCCTAATCTTTGCACTTGCATTTTCATAGATGTTATTAATGATATTAATGTATGCATCTTCAATACCGCAGGTTTTCAGAGCCATTGTAACTGCTGATGGTTTCACCGAATCAAAGGCTTTTTCATAAACGATAAAAGCCATGCACAATGGAAGTTCATATTCCCTCGCTCTTTCAATTAGTTCTCTCAGCACGTGCATATGATCTATTGTGCTGTAGCCACTCCTGAATCCAGCTTGTTCTCTCGGTTGAGCTATGTCCAGTGTTACCTTCAAGCGGTGTGAAAGAACTTTAGTGAAGATTTTATAAACTACTGATATTAGGCTGATAGGTCTGTAGTTTCCGAGATCCTCAATGTCACCTTTCTTATGTAGCAGGATCATTGTAGCGGTGTTCCAACCCTCAGGAATCTTTCCTTCATCAAGGCATCGAGTGAAAATTTGGGCGAGTACTGTTTCGATTTCTCCACTTGCTTCTTGTATGATGTCTACAGTAATTCCATCTTCTCCTGGAGCTTTTCCTCGCTTCATGTTCTTGATTGCATGTGCAACTTCTGCTGGAAGGACTGGAGGAACTCTGGTACTGGTATCTTTCATGATGTCTGGATTGCTTATATCATCCCTTTCATATAATTTGGAGTAGAAATCTTTCACTCTTGTCAAAATTTCGCCTCTATTTCTTGTTACAGAACCATCTTCTTTTCTCAGTGCCATAATCTGTTTTCTTCCCTTACTGAGATGTCCCTTTGCTATCTTTAGGCTTTGGTTGTTTTCAATTGCTTTCCTCACTAGTTCACAGTTGAATTTCCTTACGTCTTCAGTGATACTTTTTCGTACTGTCTTGCATAGCTCTATATATTCCACTTTGGAAGTCACATCTTCTTTAGTTGTCCTCATCTCTCTTCTTTTTGCATCAACATTTTGGTTTTTCCTGTTAATTTGTTCACATGCAACTTGTTCTTAGACCCAGCTAATTTTGTTGCTGTTTCCATAAGAGCTTTGGTTACTTTTCTGTTAACTTCAGAGATGTCCACTTCTTCCGATGTTAGGCCTTCTAAAGCAGAGAACCTGTTCTTCAGTTCTAACTTGAAGGTATTATGGTGTTTTTTAAGGTTGGTTATGTCAATAGATTTTGTTTGTCTTATGAGCTTGCCACGTTCAAGTTTAGTGTTGAGGTGCATCTTACATCTCACCAATCTATGGTCACTACCTGTGTTGAACTTGTTTAGCACACTGCAGTCTTCTATGACGAATTTTTTGTTACACATAATAAAATCAATTTCACTTGTCGTCCCATTTGGATGTCTCCATGTCCATTTCCTGTGTGGCTTTTTCTTGAAGAAGGAGTTCAAGATGAAAAACCCTTCTGCCTCTGCAAACTCAACGAGTGTATTTCCACGCTGGTTTCTGTTGCCATGACCGAATTTACCTGCTGAAGTTTCATTCTGTTGCCGTTGCCCTATTTTTGCAATGAAATCTCCCATAATTATTTTCAAGTGCTGCTTACCTTTATTATTTAGATGACAAATTTCCTCATAAAATTCTTCAATTTCTTCTTCAGGATGACTTGTGGTGGGTGCATAAGTTTGAATAATCTGAGCCTGGTATCTTTTCGAGAGTTGGATAACAAGTCGTGCAGCTCTGTCAGAGGAACTTTCAACTTCTACAACTTTATCCTTCAGTTTCTTGTTTATTATAAATCCAACACCACTAGTTCTGCCAGTATCTGTCCCACGATAGTAGAAGAGATGTCCACTTTTCAGTTCGATGAGATCTTCTCCTTTTCTCCTTACCTCACTTAGCCCCACGATGTCCCATTTGATCCTTTGTAGTTCCTCTTCCAATTCAAGAAGCCTTGAATCAGAAGATAGGGAGCGTCCATTGTAAGTAGCCAAGGTCAGCATCAGATGGCAGCCTAGTCCGGTCCTCCGGGATTCTTAGCACCCTCTGCCTTCATGTCGCACTGGCCGCTGCCTTGGCCAGGTACATTCCAGCTGCCGGAGACTGAGGGCCAAGATTTAAGTTGTGGAATCATTTTGGAGGGTTTGGCCATAACTCACCACGCTGGCCAAGCGGGTCGGTGAGTGTGGGATAGAATTTCCTCTAATCCCGATGGTATAGTTATACCGCTATGGGCGGTCGTCAGAGCCCCTTTAGTGGGAACAGGATGCACCACGAGAAGGCGGGGTTGACATTTGTCAAGGAGAGGCTGTGATGTTACGCATCACCTGACCTTACATCCCTATTTAAGGATACCGGTTTTTAAAATTGGGCAAAAACAATCTTTGAAATGTTCTGGTATTTTACATATATGACATCAAGGTTTAGTTTTATGTATCATTTATTAGGACCCCGAAAATTTCTGCTCTAATATACACTGACGGAAAAAAATCCCAACACCAAGAAGGGGTTGTTTTAGATGAACGACAGTTTTTAAGCGGTGAGAGTACATCTGTAAGATGACGTCTATGCAAATTTCGCGCTCGGCGCATACGTGTGGCGCTAGTAGCGCCTCGAAACTTGCAAAGCAGGTTTGCTGTAAATACGCGCTGTAACGTTCGTGAGCGTTAGTTATCGTTGAGATTCGACGTAGTGTGTTGATGTTAGTCAAGAATGCCTTTAAGAAGACGAAGAAGCCATTATCAACAGCTCACGGAGTTGGAACGAGGTCGTGTAATAGGGCTACGAGAAGGTGGATTTTCTTTCCGCAATATTGCAGAACGACTTGGCAGGAATGTAGCCACTGTGCATGATTGTTGGCAGCGGTGGTCATGGGAGGGTAATGCTTCAAGAAGACCGGGTTCCGGCAGGCCACGTGGCACTACTGAGTGGGAAGACCGCGGTGAAGGCGTATGGCCGTGGCGCATCGTACCGCGTCTGCGGCAGCAATTCGAGCTGCAGTTGCCACCACATTGACATAAAGAATTGTTACAAATCGGTTACTTAAAAGACAACTCCGAGCCAGACGCCCTGTAGCGTGCATTCTACTTACTCTAAACCACTGCCGTTTGCGACGTCAGTGGTGTCCAGCTAGAGCTCATTGGAGGACGGAGTGGAGATCTGTTGTGTTTTCTGATGAAAGCCGGTTCTGCCTGGGTGCCAGTGATGGCCGTGTGTTGGTTAGAAGGAGGCCAGGTGAGCGCCTGCAACCAACCTGTCTGCGGCTGAGGCACACTGGACCTACACCTGGAGTTATGGTCTGGGGAGCAACTTCCTATGACAGCAGGAGCGAGCACTCTCGTGGTTATCCCACGCACCCTGACGGCACAGTTGTACGTCGGTCTGGTGATTCAACCTGTTGTGCTGCCATTCATGTACATCATTCCAGGGGTGTTTACCAACAGGATAACGCTCGCCCGCATACCGCTGTTGTAACCCAACATGCTCTACAGAGTGTCGACATGTTGCCGTGGCCTGCTAGATCACCAGATTTTTCACCAATCGAGCACGTATGGGACATCATTGGACGACAACTCCAGCGTCACCCTTAACCAGCATTAATCGTATCTGTGTTGACCGACCAAGTGCAACAGGCATGGAACTCCATCCCACAAACTGACATCCAGCACCCCTACGACACAATGCATGAACGTTTGCGTGCTTGCATTCAACATTCTGGCGGTTACACCGCTTATTAATGTACCAGCATTTCTCATTTAAAATGGCTCTTCTCGCGCTTACAATAAGCTGTGATCTTGAAACCTTAATCGATTAAATATGTTACCTATACAAATGTATTGCCGCCATTTCATTCCTCTACAGTTATTTTTTCGTGGTGTTGGAATTTTTTTTTCCGTCAGTGTATATACTGACGGAAATATATACTGTATATTCGAAACTTTACAGCAGGAGTTTACTTAATATTCTATAGTATTGTATTTTACCTAATAATCATTAGATTCAGTAATTTCCTCAGTACCCTTACAAGTAACTGACATCTTGCGGACTAGGAATGCCGAAGAAGTCAAGATAATACTTTTTCTAAATTCAAGAAATACATATTTGTCGCATATTATCGTTACAGATCCATGAATTTTGCATACAATGAGATCATTGCTTCCCTCCTTCAGTTGATATGAAGATAGTTGATGTAAAAGAAAGATAGATTGTGTGTTGTGTGTTCTTAAAATAAAATTTTAAGTTATGCAGAATGAGGCACATATATATCAAAGATTATTGTGCGTAATTGTATCGTATGGAGTTAACCTAAACTTCGATTATACTGACACATTTTTATTGTGGATATAATATTTATTTTATAATTGGGGATGTTTTCAGCTTTTTCAATCTTTTACGCTATCATCATGTGAATGCAATCGTAGATATTCTGTCAAAGCCACACTAAGACAATTGTGAGCCCATTACTACAAAAAATAGCGAAGCTCCTCCAACCAAAACAGTGTTCTACCAATGCACGGGGATGAAGGCGCAAAATATAAAAATCACACGATATCTAATAAAAAAGCGCATTTGTTCTATTTAACATTTCTATAAATAAAAAAGCCGGTTGATATTACTCCTATCTAATCACTTCGATTGTGTAATCTGAGATCAATTCGGGTTTTTAAACTTGGTAACTATTTTTGGGATTTTTTTAATTTTTGGGAAGCCAATTTTTGAGAATTTTTCCAAGTTAACTTATTTTTATGTTTAAAAACAATCTTGACAACAATTTTGTTCTGAAGAACCCTTGAAAAGTAAAAGAAGTTTCAAAGTGGTGGATTTATATTTACAATCATCAGTATCAGAATCAAATACTGAGATTCTTTTTTTTAAGGTTTAACGACCACCGTGAGCAACTCAATATGGGCTATAAGCAGTCGCCCATCCTTACTTTAGGGTCACTGGTTCCAGTAAAGGGAGAGAGCCAGTGCCGTAAGAGAAACGCAACAACCATTCCTGAACGGGATGCGAACCCGGACCCTATCTCGGACGAGTGGTCATAAGCCAGCGCTTAGACCACTGCGGCCACCGGGGGGGGGGGGGGCAATGCTGAGATTCAAGGGTCATCATGATGATTGGTCTGGGATCACAAATACGAAATCCGGTGACCAGTTTGCATTAGGAAGAAAAGATAGACAACACCACGTGCCCTAATTTACGTTCATAGAAAGGTAAACAGTCTGGAGTCCCTAACCCCCGTCCTGAAAAAATACATCTGTTAAACACTACACTATTCAATATTTTTCTGAGGCTAAAATATTTTGGCTTAAGTTAAATTTTACCTGAAATATTTAGTATAGATACCATTACATTTTAAAATAATTTTGCAGAAAAGTACTGTTTAAACTGACAATACTTTGGGCGCTGTCACCCGATGCATCAAATGCTTCTTGGATCGACCTTGGTAATAACTAAAGCTGTAGAATTTAATTAACGATCTACGAGTTTATACCAACCTTAGAAATGCTAATAGTAAATTGCGAAAAACACTGATTTTGATTTCGAACTAAGCGCAGCAATCTCAGAAAAAGATCAACAAAGGGTTGAGTGAAAATAAAAATTCCTGCATTACTGAAATCATTAGATATCGTCTGATAAAATAACACAACAAACCCTGCATGTAATATAGCAATAACAAAAATAATAATAATAATGAACAGATATCCAACTATGATTTGGACATTTCTTAAAAAACTTTCAATAGGAAGATCTGTTACCATATTAGAAGCGCTGAATTCCCGCGAATTTTTACTATATCCAGTTGCAACTGCTTTCGATTTGAAAAAAGTTTAAATTTTAAAAGTTTAAAACATGAGAAAGAAAGGTCAAGAATATGAGGAAAACTCCTACTGCTGCCTCAATATCTAATAGGTTTCAACGGGCAACATATTTTCTTAGTTTTATGGAGATTATTTACTATATGTTCAAGCAGGGCATTTTGTAGGGTCCTCTCCCACTTTTGTTTCCCATAAAATTTGTCAAGGGAATTTCTAATATTTTTCATAGTGAAAAAACATTGCAAATATAAGTACAACTGTTATTAAACAAATACACAATTATAAAATGAGACTTACTTTGTGATGAATATCTCTTACTGCAAGCCAAGAGGAAGGACTCAAAGATCTCTTCAATGTAGACGACGGCAAACCCGAATCACCACTACCAACTTCAAAACTAAAATAACGGGAACTCGGGAACAGATAAGCATTGAGTGTGTGAAATGAAAACGCGATACTTGAGTAGCGAAAACGTATACTGAACACACCTTACTTTGATTGGATGAATAAAGCTACAACGACCAATTGCAATAATCGGGCTAGATACTGTGTTTGCGTTGCCTTGTACAAACCCGCGTACACCTTTATCCCTGATTAAGGTGGGGGAATTCTTAGAATGTTTTCCGGTTTGCTCTTGACCTTGAATTTTCTTACTATGCAGAATCAATCAAGTATCATATAAGGGGATTTTTCTGTCTATCTTTCCTATTGAGTTCACTTATTCAAATCTCCTAGCTTCCTATTTCTCTGGGGTCAGACACTCCCTTTCTAAAACGTCTTCAAGCATAGCGTAACCGGTTCTGTCAGGTCGGAGCGGACAGCTTGACAAAATTGGAATGGTTTCCCAAAACCGTACGTTAATTTTTTTTGAAGGTTTAACGACCACCGTGAGCAGCTCAATGGGCTATAAGCAGTCACCCGTCCCTAATTTAGGGTCACTGGTTCCAGGGAAGGGAGAGAGCCAGTGCCGTAAGACAAACACAACATCCATGCCTCACTGGATTCGAACCCGGACACCTTTCGGACAAATAATCAGAGGCCATCGCTTAGACCACTGCGCCACCGCGGTGGCACGTTAAATTTAAATTAAACTTTCAGATTTGAAGTACGAAGGCACGTTTTTCCCAGTTTACGACACAGAGCTTCTTGCCTTTTCCTCTTTTTATTTCTTTCTCTTCTTTTTTTTTTTTTTTTTTTTTTATTGGAGGTTTAACGACCACCGTGAGCAACTCAATGGGCTATAAGCAGTCGCCCGTCCCTAATTTAGGGTCACTGGTTCCAGGGAAGGGAGAGAGCCAGTGCCGTAAGACAAACATAACATCCATGCCTGACCGGGATTCGAACCCGGACCCTTACGGACGAATGATCAGAGGCCAACGCCTTAGACCACTGCGCCACCGGGGCGGCTTCTCTTCTTTTCTACGTCAGATGAATTGTTTGTATCGTACTACGCCAAACACACACATAAGCACCTCATGAAAGGTCACAAATCCCTTTGGAGTTCACAGGCAGACAACATGGGTAAAAGGAGGAATGGGTAACAAGCTGTGGAAAAATGGGGTAAGATGCTTGAAATTTCTCATGAGAAGTGTCACGAGCTCGAAATGCATTTCAGCGCAGAAATCCCTTGGTGAGACTCCCGTTCAAAGCTGGAAGGAAGCTAATCTGGGGCTAACACTGTTGTAGTGCCTGGTGAAATGTTCATTGAAATTTTCTTTTTGTAGAGGTTTCGCCCGATATTTATGCTTCAATGTGAAGAGAAATCCATGAGATACGGCTCTCCACTCATCCATAACTCCAGAATATTTTTTAGAGAATTAGGCGTGTTTATTGTTTGTGTAAGTGTTTCTGTTTGCCACTGCGATATTACCACTTGTTTGAGTTTATGAAAAGAAATTACCAATGTCACTTGTTTGAGTTTATAGAATGAAATTAACAATGTCACTTACGCGGCGCCGTAGCTATCAGGGACTACAGCTGGTTCATCCCTTTCGCAAGACAAAAACTTCTCTCCTTCCTCCCTTCTCGGAAAATAGATTTTTTTGTGTGGTTCATAAAACTTTTTTGTATTTCACTAAAAGCCTGAATAGCTTTCTTTATTTCTTCGTGTATTGCACGTTTAAAAAACGGCACAATTAAAATGATACAGCTAGCAGTACGGATAACTCTAAAAACATATTTCAGGAAGTGAATTAGTAGAAACACGCGTCAACGGACTTGTTGTTGTTAATGGTCAGGAAAAAAAGAGTATATATAAAACAATATTACTAACACACACACACACACACACTTATGGATTGAAACGCGGAGGAGGAAGCCTAGTCGAGCTTCCGGATGAAACACTGCCGTTTACTGTAGGAATAGATTATTAGATGCACAGCTGCTGTTAAATGACTTCTACGTGATTAATTGCACACAGCATATTCTCGCTTTGGGAACGTTTTAGCTAAATTTATTCCTCTTGACGTTTTAAAACGGTACCGAATGGAAATCTTTGTATGAGAGGGAGACAGGGGAAAAGCTTTGCAGAGAGAGAGAAAGGTTTCTCCTTACGAGAATAGGAGAAATGTTTTTTTGCGGAAATATGAGGACTTTTCGGTTTTGATTAGCGAATCGAGGTTTTGCTGTTAACCACAGTAAGAAGAGGCAACCTCCAAGAACAAGCGACAGAGAGTGAGCAAATAAAGGTTCCGAAAAAGGAAAAGGAATACGGCATCAGTAACTGATCGATGGTATTGCGTGGTTCAAATAAATGGAACCAGAATAGTAAACCAAAGATTATTAATTGTTTTTGTTTTCATTAAGAATGGGATTTATCATTCCTCAGTAATAATGACCCTGTAACGCCGCAGCTGAACAAATTACGATAATGCGATTTAGTTTTTAATATTTCACGAGTGTTCAGTTTTATTTCTCCTTCTTGTTCTCATATTTGGAATTACCTTTGTTTTTATCGTTTCGGCATAGAGAACGTGTTCGCTAGTAAAGTAAATTAACAAAGGAAATGAAAATATGAAGCAAAACCTACATTTGTATTCATGGATTACTATAGTTTGCCACTAAACACAGAGGCTTCAAATCAGATTTGAGCCCTCATTGTTCTGAGATCTACACTCCAAATCCCCCTAAGAGTGTACTTTGTAAAATGTAGTAAAGCCTGATCGTGGAATCTTGGCGAAATGAGAGAATGGAATCAATCCGCGTCGCATTGCCTTCCTGATGTATTCTTTCTGTGAAACAATAACTCCCGCATTGATCCCCCCCTCTCCTAGTCATAACTACGCTGAGCATTGAAATTAATCTTCTCAACACAGGAAACTGAACGAGCCTTACACGGGGATCCTTTTCTAGATAAGTAGTATTGATAGTACAGAATGGAGCTTTTATAGTGTCAATTATATACAGCGAATATTTCTTTTCACTGCTGCTTAAGTATAAGTGCCTTCCCATCCTTGAGTTTCTCTGATTGTCAATTTATTGTTTCTCTCTTGCGATATTGGATGACGTCTTTCATCTCTTTCCTCTTCTCTATTTACGAACCTCTCCCAGCTGGATAGTCAGCGGCTAAAATTGCGTATTTTTATATTGAGAAACTTCTCGTATTAACTTGATTTCCAGAAACACTTTTCATTTTGAAATAATTCTTTTTCTTTTCGACCGCTGGCTGTCCATGTCTGGTTGCATAGTATAAAAAATATTGCTGGTATTTTAGCGTTGGAAATGAGGCAACTTTACATACTAATAAGCACAAAATTCATCATTTGTGCTATAAAATACGATGTAGAATGTTCCTGCGCAATGAATGCATAAGACAACGCTTGTTGATGCATACATACTTCGCACCGTAAATGCTCATTTGCAGCACTAAATCACGTTTCACCTCATTAATAAAGCGCACAGATATTTCCTCTGTTATTATCTGAAAAGGAAGTATAAAGCCTATAGTTTTTTTTAAATAAAGTGAAGAATAATGATGAAAATGGAAACATAATTTTCCTTATTAGTTATGTTTAAAAATGGAATATCTTAGCGTAAAAGTAGTATTGCTTTTACTTTAAAGTGCTTAAACTGTTAGTCTTTAGTTTTTGTGTTCGTAGTAATATTTAAATGCCTTTGATGTTCAACGCTATTTTCAGCTCATTTGGGTCATTTCTTTTAATATTAAATATTTATAAAGTAACCATGCTTATTCCTCTTTAAACCGGAATTAATTATATCTGAGAACTCATGAGATGCAGATAAGATGCTATAGTGAACCATAATTATTGCTCAGAAACGTTTGATAACTTGAAACTTAGAAAACATTTTATTTAAAAAATAAAATGAATTGCATTATAATTTCATGGCAGATATTCTTAATACTTCGTATTTAACTACAGATATCTGTCGAATGCCATTCCTTCTGATTATTTTCAGCTGGAAGACTGAAATGTATAAAAAACAAAGAAAAGAAGGAAACTGAACAAAAGGATGTTGGTCGTGCATTATCAAGGAAAGAGACGTGTTATTCAGAATATCGTACTGGGCAGCTCAACTGCAGTGTAGGAATGATTTTCGAAGTATATCAAAAATCAACTGTTGATTACAACAATTTTGGGTAACTTCTGTCCCTTACAAATCTAAATGTTTTGGAACCTTTCGTCATGAAATACTCAGCGCACGATAAAATCTTCTGAGTATTAAGCAAAACCTGATATAGTTATTAAGCAAAACCTCCGCGGAAAATCATTTTGACAGTGAACTGAAAAATGGACTGTTTCTTTGGACGTTTTCATTACAAAGATAAAGGGGTCGAACAGAATAATGTGAACACCTAGAAAAAGAAGGTTTTACGTTCCTAGTAGGATGTAGGGTCACGTTTCGCATTCAATACCAGCTGAATCCTTCTTGGATTGGACGCATACAAATCCTGGATGGTGGTTAGTGGGATGTTACATCATTCTTCATGTAGAGACTGCTCCAGGTCCTTGAAAGATTCACGAGGAGAATAATGAGCTCTTACTCTGTTTTCCAACACAGACAACAGTAGCTGGATGATGTTTAAGACTGGTGATTGGGGAGGTCAAGGAAGGTGTGAAAGTTCGTCCTCATGTTCCTCAAACCGTGATTAGACATTCCGAGCTCTGTGAATTGGTGTGTTATCAATTTGATAAATGGCATCCCCTGCAGGAAACAATGCCTGAGCTATTGGGTGGGTTGGTCGGTAAAAATGGTTTCATTAACCCTGCAAGTCATGCGTCCTTTCGAGGTGATCAGGGGACCTGCTCAAAACCATGATATGACTGCTCAGGGTGTGACAGACGATGGTGCACTGTTAGACAGACGATGGTGACAGACTATTAGACAGACTGTACGACAGTGCACTGTTAGGAGCAGACAGTATGGGTTGTACGCTTCAGACGGTGTTCTCCACACGTAAACACGTCCTGCGGTGGAAAACAGTTTGAATGTGGATCTAGGCGAGAAAATTACACGCCTGCATGCATCGACAGTCCACGCTGTATGCGCCTGGCACCACTGCCGTCGCCGTTGTGCATTCACTCGGGTCACCGAAGGTTTTGCAATAACAGTTCCGTTATAAATATATTGCTTATACAGTTCCCTGTACACTGTTTTCGTTGATGCTAAGGTCTGGAGATGCCGATTGGGTCCGCATTAATTTTTGGCGCCATGATCTTCTTCTTACGGGTAACAATTCTTTTTAATGCTTTCCTGTCTCTATCAGTCAGGGCGTTTTCCAGCAGATGCTGTAGTTTGCAAAGGAGGTTTTGTCACGAACACGGTATGCTGTCATGGCGCTAGACACAGTAGCTCTCGATATACCCATTACACTGGCGACTGCTGATAGGGAGGCACCATCTAGCCGGCCACCTACAATTGACCCTTTTTCGAAGTCCATTAGGTCACTCATTTTGTCATCACCCTGAAAGACATTTTGCAACAAGACACTTTAAATGCACTTAAATAGGATCTTGAGGATCTGAACGAAGCTATTACAACGGAAATGGGGTGGATACCTTTGTGTATTACGATGTACGTAGCTGTCTTAAAAGTTGGGTCTCTGAGCATGGTGTTCACATTATTCCATTCAACCCCTGAATGCAAACAAGCACAGCAAAAGAAAAAAAGTAAATAAGGAAACATTACAAATATGAGTTGTTGAAATATTATTCTTAGTTTCCTCGCTAGGCTAGAATTCGTAATTAAAATAATTTTGAGAAATTTCTTGCAAGTAAACTGAAGCCCAAAATTGAGAATTTTGTATTCTCCTTTGGGTTCTATAATTTCGGCGCTAGTTCAATTAACGTTACTTAATGCTTTGAAAGTATAAGCAGTTGATCTTCAGACACTTTTGGGGTACTATTTAGGATCTCTCTTATCTTCTATCATTTGTTGCATTTTTCAAGTTTTATTAAATTTCGTAACAGGGAATTCCTCATTTTTCGACATACAGATTGCCATATCTAGAGAGAGGGAGCCAAATGATCAAAACATTACCAGAGATAGAATGCAACGTGAATAATATATATTGTAATTCCAAAGCAGTTCACCAGTTTGGTACACTACAAGATAGGATCCCGTTACAGCAGTCAATAACTTTTTTACCACCATGTGGTGCAAAGGAATCAGATACATGGACCGCCCGGAGCGGTAGAACACTTAAATACATTGGTGTCCAAAATTAAAGCGAGAAAGGCATTCGCAGGTATAAAAAAGAAAACACGTGACAATAGGAACAGACATCTAGCATGTAAAGATACAGAAATGTAAAGGAAATAAACATTTATAACAACAGACAAATGTGTACAAATTTTGGGTACCCATGGAACAATCCGCAAATGTTGCCAAGGTGAAATGCAAGAATGTAACCTAAAATGTTTCAATAAGGAATGTGATCACCTTATTCGGAGATAAAGGTCTCACAGCTATGATACACATTCATTACTAGGTTGTTGATGAATTCTGAAGCAAAAAGAATTTCATTCCTGGATGAGGGCGGTGAAGTAGCTCGGAAAGAGTTCTGAAAGATGGCTTACGAGTTACTAGATGTCGTCTCAGGTCATGCCAGGCATGCTCAATACGGTTCAAATCCGGAGAACTACCTGCCCAGTACGCAAACTAAATGTTCTTTTTCGGCAGAAAGTCGTCGACAAGTTGAGCTCTATGCGCGAGATCGTTGTCACACACGAAATGGAACTGTAAGACAACAACTCACTAAAACATTCGGATATAGGGCTGTACGATTTCGGGCATATAGGTCTCAGCATTTGCATTGGCTCAAGCGAACACGTGGAGTAGTAGGCGGCCGTTGATTAAAATGACACCTGCACGAGCAGATCTCTAGTTCCGAAGGAGTCTCGTGCGCAGTTAATTGCGGGATCATTACAAGTTTCACTTTCGCTCCAGATCAAATGCTTTCGAGAATCAATTTATAGATTGAATCTCGGCTCGTTTTGAAACACAACGCCGGCTCATTCGGCTGGGCTTTAAGAACATATGGCCTGCACCAGTGTATGCGAGATCTCCTGCTAAATGCAATTAGAGGGACACAATCCGTGAGTCTCCTGGCATAAAGATGAATTGCAAAAGCCTTTAAGATATCTTTTACTTTGATAACTTAGTATCAGGAGCAGCACGTAGCTCCGAAGCCAATCACCGGGTCACATGGTACCTATGACTCCGTGCAGTTAAATAAAAGTAATGGTCTTTACCAGGTGTCGTACGTATCGGTCATACGAATTCGGACAAACATTGTGCCCGGGTAAACATGTGCTAGTACCTTAAGCGTATGACGCTCATTTTGAATTGGGGTAATGCTTTCATCGTACCCTGCCAGTGCTGCCGAATTTTTGTCAGATTCACATGAATGTCCTTATAAATCCGCAAATGATTTTTCAAGATATTTCAGAGCTTACGCAGCAGTCTAGGCTCTTACTGTAAATAGTCGGTCATTTAGACGCTGCACAATGTAAATGTCCAAGGTGCTTGAGATTTTCAGCAAGAGCCTTTAGGATATTAATATTCGGATATTTTCCATTAGGAGATAATTTGATTGTCTCTGGACGATACAATAAATTTACCATGCCGGAGGAACAGAGCCCTGGGTGGTCCAACACGTTAAACTGTACATGGAGCATATTGACCTAAACGAAAATTTAGAACGAAAAAAAAGGAACCAGAGCATCAGCCATAATTTTCAAAATAAAGAAAAAAACATCTGCCTGAACTAATTTGTAATACACATCTCAAGCTTAACA
The DNA here is from genome assembly GCA_039090855.1 of Macrothele yani. Taxonomy (NCBI): domain Eukaryota; kingdom Metazoa; phylum Arthropoda; class Arachnida; order Araneae; family Macrothelidae; genus Macrothele; species Macrothele yani. The sequence continues at coordinate 193,563 of JAYWMT010000053.1, forward strand.
CAAAAGCTTTATTGTAAAGATAATGTTCAGAACGCTGTATGTTGGCCTGCCAAAGCGACACATGCAGTACAGCGTCTGCGCATACACTGCATTAGATAATCAAACTGTGTTAATGTACGGAGTCCCACAGTTGCACCAATGCTGTCCTAAGTTCCAGAAGACTTCTAAGAGGTGAATGACGTCCTACAATACGTCTCCCGAATGTGTCCCAAGCATGCTCAATGAGGTTTAAATCGGGAGAACAAGCTGACCACTGTAAGCAGGTTATATCCTCAATTTCTAGGTATTCCTTCATTACGGCGTCTCGTTAAGGACGTGCGTTGCCATCCATGAACACGAACTCAGGTCCCATTGCACCCTGAACAGCCGGACATATAGTTGTATAATGATATCGCAATACTTCTGGCCTGTCACGATGTTGTTCAAGAATGTTGGAGGTGTTGTACCAAGTTCCAGGTGCACTCCAAATGAATACATGGTTTTTATCATTGTGCAGACTAAACCTGAATCCGTCAGTAAGAAAAACACAGGCCCATTAGTCAGCTATCCAAGCAGGATGTTCTCCGCACCAGGTTACACGTTCTCTTCCATGGCCTAAAGTTCACTGGATACATTTGGCAGGCATGTGGGCATGCAGGCCGCACTTACTCAATCATCTGTACACAGTAGGCCTTGAAACCGTGGTTCTTGTGCGTCGCGTAGTTAACGGCGAAAGATGGGCCTTGTGTGGCGTTGTAATCCACAGATGTCCTGGGCTGAAGCGTCAAGCCACATTTTCATCTCGTCGGAACCGCTGCCAGAGTTTAGATTTGACACTTTGTGGGATATGCAGCTTCTGTGACACTGGCATCTGGATTTCACCATCTTCGAGTCAACCGATGATTCTGCCACGCATAACATTATCAGTATACGCTCGCTGAGCCATATTCATTTGGTATAAATCAATGTAGCATCTCCGAAACGCACATCACCAGCTCTATTCTGCTGCTCTGTCTTCTCTTTTTATAATCTGCCGCATACTACGTGAAGTATGTCGTGTTTCAAGCACCGCCATCTGTCTGTTGGACAAACAGATGCACTTTCGTCATTCCGGAAGAAGAATGGAGTAGTTTGGATGATGAATCACTTTGTGAAAGGCGACCTTTTCCTGTGATTCGCAATTATCCTTAATTTTCGAGTATGTATGTAATTCGCAGCACACAACGTGTGCCTAAAATCCTGTTTTCTGAAATCAGTAAAACATTTTAGAATAAATACTGAAGAAACATTTTAGTATTTTCTAAATACAATTTCTAAATGCATTTAAGTGATATTATCTATCACTCAAAATTTATCATAGACCATAAAATGATCATATTTATTTTGTTGGTTGAGACACTAATCAATGTAATGGAACAGAACAATTTTTTAAATACAAAAAATAGACATAAATTTATAAATGCCTTTGGTACTCCCCAATGCTTTTAATTACTTCCTGAACTAATTTGAAAAAAAAGAGTGTATTCTATTATGTTGCCAGATTTTAGTTGCAGCAGATGTGTCAATATCCCATTTCGTAATCAAGCTGACCCTGTGTTCGTCGCATGTCGAATTACGATTAATTCCTTAAAAGCGGGAATATGGAAAATTGTGAAGAATATAACCACTGCACCCTACGACCCTTTCTTGAAGCGGTGTTGCTCATGGATATTTCACCAAGCTTTCAAGCTAAAAATTATATCAGGCTTGGAGAATATTTCGGAAGAAAAGATTGGCTAGCATATTGAGATTTAATGAAAGCAAGTTACACAAAATATGTTCATTCTATGGGAAAGTAATGTTGGGTTTACAAAAATAAAAGCCACTTTTGATCTATACCTATAGGAAAGCGCCTATTCTTTGAAAAAAGGAAAATGAAGGCGATTAAGAAAGCAAACCTGTGGACCCAAAATCGGAATAACATCTTGTTCAGCACTAAAAATATTTGATCCTGGTGTAGGTATATGTCAGGTGCTTTTAAGGCATGAATCCCCATTACAGCACTAAACGCATTCCTGGCGTACAAACCAATTTACAGAGTAGAGAATTAAATCAAATCAACCGCCATTGATTACTTGGATTCGATCCAGTCATATGCATACGTTCAAGCTGTTTAGGAAAAGGAGAATTTAATGCTATCACCTGTTTAGACGGATATACATTATTGCCTTCAATTTCAGTAAAGTAAATCTCCATGACATTTTGTGTTTGCTTTTAACTAATAGAAGACAGTAGTTTTCTTTTTGTCAGCAGCCTTTTTTTTATATCCTTTGAGGTTTTTCTCTTTATAACACCATTGTCAACCATTATCAATCCATCGCTGGGCGAAGGCCTCCCCAAGCCTCCTCCACAACGGTCTGTCTTGTGCCAGTCCCCTCCATGTCAGTCCCGCATACTTTCGAATTTCATCCAACCATCTCCCATGTGGTCTTCTTCGGGGTCTTTTCCTGTCTCTTGGAATCCAATCTAAAATTTCGGCTGTCCTTCGATGGTCTGTCCTCCTGGCAGATCATCGATTGACAGCCGAAATTACAATTAGTCAGTGTATATAACTAACACCATTTTTTGTATTAGATGTTCAACGACTACCGTGAGCAACTCAATGGGCTATAAGCAGTCGACCGTCTTTAATTTACGGTCACTGGTTCCAGGAAAGGGAGAGAGCCAGTGCCGTAAGACAAACACAAAGTCTATGCCTCACCGGGATTCGAACGTGAAACCCTTTCGGACGAAAGATCAGAGGCCATCGCTTAGACCACCAATTAACATCTTGTAGCTTGTGTTTGTGCATTCTATTACATTTGAGGATGAATTTAATGTGAACTCGAAAGGTCTAATGTGTATGTCTTTTAACTTGTATATCATCATCATCATCATCATCATCATTGTCAACCATTATCAATCCACTGCTGAACGAAGGTCTCCCCAAGTTTCTTCCACAACGGTCTGTGTTGCGCCAGTCTCCTCCATGTTACTCCCGCATACTTTCGAATTTCATCCACCCATCTCCCATGTGGTCTTCTTTTGCGTCTTTTCCTGTCTCTTGGAATCCAATCTAAAATTTCGGCTGTCCATCGATGGTCTGTCCTTCTGGCAGTATGTCGAGCCTATTGCCATTTCAGGGATTTAACTCTGATCATGATGTCTTCCACTCTTGTCATTTTTCGGATCCACGAGTTCCTTTTCTTATCTCTCCTGGTTACACCAAACATGCACCTCTCCATGCTATTTTCAGTTGTCTGCAGCCTTTGTATGTCTCTTTTAGTTTAGGTCCGCGTCTCTGCACCATACGTAAGCACTGGAAGGATGCATTGATCAAACACTTTTCTTTTAAGTCATAATGGCATATTGCTCTTGAAAATTACGCTGTTTCTGCCTAAAGCTCTGCAGGCAGGTTTCGTACGCCGATTAATTTCTTCATCAATGTGACCCTCTCATGATATCTGCTGTGCAAGATAAACGTACGTGTCTGTTATCTCCAGCTTTTCTCCATCAATCGATAAATCTTCATTTCTTGTAAAAGCATTGAACATCACTTTTGTCTTCTGAAAGTTCATTTTAAATCCCACTTGCTTACTCATGTAAGCAAGTTCCTGGATCATACTCTGTAGCTCTGATAGAGCAGTTGCAAAAATGACTACATCACCAGCGAAACGCATGTGGGTTAGATAATCTCCATTAATCTTTATCCCTTTGTTTTCCCAGTTCAGTGATTCAAAGACATTTTCCAATGTGTCATTAAGGAGCTTGGGAGATATGGTGTCACTTTGTCTTATTCCCTTTCCAATCTTTATGTGTGTTGTATTTATAAACAACCGAATATTTGCACTTGAATTTCCATAGATAGTATTAATAATATTAATGTATGCATCTTCAATACCGCAGGATTTCAGAGCCATTGTATCTGCTGATGGTTTCACCGAATCAAATACTTTCTCATAATCGATAAAAGCCATGCACAATGGTAGTTCATATTCCCTTGCTCTTTGAATTAGTTCTCTCATTACGTGGATATGATCTATTGTACTGTAGCGACTCCTGAATCCAGCTTGTTCTCTCGGTTGAGCCATGTCCAGTGTTACCTTACAGCGGTGTGAAAAAACTTTAGTGAAGATTTTATTTTTCTCTTTATATCATCATCATCATCATCATCATTGTCAACCATTATCAATCCACTGCTGGACGAAGGTCTCTCCAAGTTTCCTCCACAACGGTCTGTTTTGGGCCAGTCCCCTCCATGACACTCTCGCATACTTTCTAATTTATTTCACCCATCTTCCATGGGGTCTTCTTCTGGGTCTTTTCCTGTCCCTTGGAATCCAATCTAAAATTTCGGCTGTCCATCAATGATCTGTCCTTCTGGCAGTATGTCCAGCCCATTGCCATTTCAGGGATTTACCTCTGACCATGATGTCTTCCACTCTTGTCATTTTTCGGATCCATGAGTTCCTCTTCTTATCTGTCCTGGTTACACCAAGCATGCACCTCTCCATGCTATTTTGAGTTGTCTGCAGCCTTTGTATGTCTCTTTTAGTTAAGATCCACGTCTCTGCACCATACGTAAGCACTGGAAGGATGCATTGACCAAACACTTTTCTTTTAAGACATAATGACATATTGCTCTTGAAAATTATGCTGTTTCTTCCAAAAGCTCTCCTGGCAAGTTTTGAACGCCGATTAATTTCTTCATCAATGTGACCCTCACTTGATATCTGCTGTCCAAGATAAACGTACGTGTCTGTTATCTTCAGCTTTTCTTCATCAATCGATAAATCTTCATTTCTTGTAAAAACATTTAATATCACTTTTGTCTTCTGAAAGTTCATTTTTATTCCCACTTCTTTACTCTTGTCAGCAAGTTCCTGGATCATACTCTGCAGCTCTGATGGGGTAGTTGCAAAAATGACTACGTCATCAGCAAAACGAAGGTGAGTTAGATAATCTCCATTAATCTTTATCCTGTTGTTTTCCCAGTTCAGTGATTGAAATAAATTTTCCAATGTGGCATTAAACAGCTTGGGAGATATGGTGTCACTTTGTGTCACTCCCTTTCTAATTTTTATGTGTGCTGTATTCTCAAACAGCCGAATCTTTACACTTGCATTTTCATAGATGTTATTAATAATATTAATGTACGCATCTTCAATACCGCAGGATTTCAAAGCCATTGTAACTGCTGATGGTTTCACCAAATCAAAGGTTTTTTCATAATCGATAAATCCATGTACAATGGAAGTTCACATTCCTTCGCTCTTTCAATTAGTTCTCTCAGTACGTGAATATGATCTATTGTGCTGTAGACACTCCTGAATCCAGCTTGTTCTCTCGGTTGAGCCATGTCCAGTGTTACCTTCAAACGGTGTGAAAGAACTTTTGTGAAGATTTTATAAACCACTGATAGGAGGCTGATAGGTCAAAAGTTTCTGAGATCCTCAATGTTAACTTTTTTATGTAGCAGGATCATTGTAGCGTTGTTCCAATCCTCAGGAATCTTCCCTTCATTAAGGCATCGAGGGAAAATTTGGGCGAGTACTGTTTCGATTTCTCCACTTGCTTCTTGTATGATGTCTACAGTAATTCCATCTTCTCCTGGAACTTTTCCCCGCTTCATGTTCTTGATTGCATGTGCAACGTCTGCTGGGAGGACTGGAAGAACTCTGGTACTGGTACCTTTTATGATGTCTGGAGTACATGTATCATCCCTTTCATATAATTTGGAGTAGAAATCTTTCACTCTTGTCAAAATTTCGCCTCTATTTCTTGTTACAGAACCATCTTCTTTTCTTATTGCCATAAACTGTTTTCTTCCCTTACTGAGATGTCCCTTTGCTCTCTTTAGACTTTGGTTGTTTTCAATTGCTTTCCTCACTAGTTCACTTTTGAATTTACCTACGTCTTCAGTGATACTTTTTCGTACTGTCTTACATAGCTCTATATATTCCACTTTGGAAGTCACATCTTCTTTAGTTGTCCTCATCTGTCTTCTTTTTTACATCAACATTTTGGTTTTTCCTGATAATTTGTTCACATGCAACTTGTACTTAGACCCAGCTAATTTTGTTGCTGTTTCCATAAGAGCTTTAGTTACTTCTCTGTTAACTTCAGAAATATCCACTTCTTCCGATGTTAGACCTTCGAAAGCAGAGAATCTGTTCTTCAGTTCCAACTTGAAAGTATTATGGTGCTTTATTAGGTTGGTTATGTCAATACATTTCGTTTGTCTTATGAGCTTGCAACGTTCAAGTTTAGTGTTGAGGTGCATTTTACATCTCACCAATCTATGGTCACTACCTGTGTTGAACTTGTTTAGCACACTGTAGTCTTCTATGACGAATTTTTTGTTAAACATAATAAAGTCAATTTCACTTCTCGTCCCATTTGGATGTCTCCATGTCCATTTCCTGTGTGGCTTCTTCTTAAAAGGAGTTCAAGATGAAAAACCCCTCTGCCTCTGCAAACTCTACAAGAGTATTTCCACGCTGGTTTCTGTTGCCTTGACCGAAATTACCTACTGAAGTTTCATTCTGTTGCTGTTGCCCTATTTTTGCATTGAAATCTCCCATAATTATCTTTAAGTGCTGCTTACCTTTATTATTCAGATGACGAATTTCCTCATAAAATTCTTTAATTTCTTCTTCAGGATGACTTGTGGTGGGTGCAGAAGTTTGAATAATCTGAGCCTGGTATCTTCTCGAGAGTTGGATATCGAGTCGTGCAGCTCTTTCAGATGAACTTTCAACTTCTACAACTTTATCCTTCCGTTTCTTGTTTATTATAAATCCAACACCACTAGTTCTGCCAGTATCAGTCCCACGATAGTAGAAGAGATGTCCACTTTTCAGTTCAATGAGATCTTCTCCTTTTCTCCTTACCTCATTTAGCCCGACGATGTCCCACGTCATCCTTTGTAGTTCCTCTTCCAATTCAAGAAGCCTTGAATCAGAAGATAAGGAGCGTCCATTATACGTAGCCAAAGTCAGCATCAGATGGCAGCCTAGTCCGGTTCTCCGGGGATTCTTAGCACCCTCTGCCTTCATGTCGCACTGGCCGCTGCCTTGGCCAGGTACATTCGAGCTGCCGGAGACTGAGGGCCAAGATTTAGGTTGTGGAGTCATTTTGGAGGGGTTTGGCCATAGCTCACCACGCTGGCCAAGCAGGTTGGTGAGTGTGGGATAGCATTTCCTCTAATCCCGATATTATAGTTATACCGCTATTGGCGGTCGTCAGAGCCCCTTTAGTGGGAACAGGATGCACCACGAGAAGGCGGGGTTGACATTTCTCAAGGAGATCCTGTGATGTTGCGCTTCACCTGACATTACACACCCTAAGTTCTCGATTGATTTCCACCGTTCCTAAGAAAAAAGCAACACCCGCAAAAAATGCCGTTCCCCTTGTGTTGCGAAGACCTGTAAACTATATAAATTTTCAAAACGTGTTCCTTGGAACCTACGACTTATTGTTTAACAGATAAACTTCTATGTATGTGGAATACATTTAAAATTGTGCCGCATCTAATATGTAAAAAAACAACCCTTCATTTTATTGTAATCCCGTGGCGTGCTTCAACAGTGTGGCTAAAAGTTTCACAAAAATAAAAATTTTATTGCGTGAAAGAAATATTTTTCTACCAATTCTTTACATATTCCGCTTTTCACCATCGCGCTGAAAATTTTATAAAATAGTGAAAAAATGAAATATAAATGGTAAAATGAGTAAATCCTTGCAGGTTAAAATTAAAACTTTTAAGTAATGTGTGGTACGTTATAGGAAATGCTATTCAATAACAATTACGTTATTCTACGGAAGTCTTAATTAAAATTTTTCCGTTCGCCGCAGCACATGTTTCCTCCAAAATATCAGTTGACTAATAACCGCAGTTGGTGTTACCGCCTTCTTTGCTGAATGGTTCCTTAAGACGAGCTACTTTTGTCACCGGTCACTTTGTTTAATTATTTTCTTACATCAGAAGTAAAAAAACGCTTTTTGGGTGTTGCCGGTTTCAATATGATCCAGAAGCTCAGAAGCATGTTAAAACGGGCAAGAGCCGAAAATCCCTGATACGGTTTCCGTCAGAAGTCTCTAGTACGATAGAATGACTCTTTCATCTCTCGACTTCTTTATCGTTCGACCTGGATCCGTACTAACGGCGGAAGTGTCTGTGTCTTCTCCGTTGGGAAAGTACATGCTTTCGACTTTGCATCTTGGAGTTCGCTATTCAGCCCTGCCGAATATTAAGTTGTATGCTTATACGTCTGTCTACACGAGTTCCTTCCTTTTGGCGCCATTTCGCATGTTGCATAGAAGTCCCTGTCCGTGCTTAATTTTTTCACTGGCCTGGAGTACTTTGGTCGGGCGCACTCCAACCCCTTTTTTCTTGGCAATCAAAGCCTGGTTGCTACTCCTTTAGCCTTCCGGAGATTTCTGACACGTCTTTGCTTGCTTTTCTTTCCCGCTATGGTCGTGAGTTTGGGTCACTCCGTACGCTCACGGCGGCTCCCACCTATCAAGGTGATCGACCGTTCCTCATTTTCTTTCAACAAGCACTCGTCGTTTTTCCTGATGAATCAACAATTGCCTCATGCCCGACATCGTTTCGGGTTGTGTTTGGACACCATGTTTGGACTATTAACGTTTACACGGCCTACTATTGGTTTCATTGCAAGTCGCCCGATCGTCACCATGCGTCCTGCACTTCTGCACCCGATCTGATTTGTCTACGGCTGCGTGTTCTTCGTCTGCGCCTCCACCTTCTGATGCCGCTGCTTTCTTGACGTCTTCCTATGCGCCACTTCTACGGGAACGCCTCTTCCCCACTCCGGCGGTCTCACCTACACCATCGCTTTCCTCGCCGATGATGCTTGCTGCTCCGCCCTTTGTGTCTTCCTTTCGCGCCGTTGCTCCACTTGCTGTTATCCCTCCTGACGCTGTCGGTCCTCACTCTTCTGCTGTCAGTACTCATGTTTATTCTCCACCGCCCTCGCTGCCCTCATTCTCACAGTCCGAATAGTCGTCTGGTGCAGCTTCTCCTGATCCTACCGTCCGGGCAATGTTCTCTCCGTCCCTTCCTGCCACCTTGCTGGATGCCTGCTCTCCGCCCTTGTTGCCGACTGTCTTCACGCCTTAAGGTATTGTTGCGCCTGTTCATTCACCGTTGCCATTATCTAGCCGCTCCTTCGCTGCGTCCGGTGCCGCCATGGACTGCACTTCCGCATTTCCTGCCTGTGGATCTACTGCTGTGTGCACGACTACTCTACCGCTGACTCGTTCACCTGCTTGCTCTGAGCTCAGCGATTCCGTCCCTGCCTCGTCTGTGTCGCCTGTCTCTGCAGCTGCGGCCTTCTGGCCTCCGCCTTTTGTTTCCCAGTTGGTTGATACTCTGGATGGCTTTCATAGCTCTCCAACTGTACCTGCTTGCCCAGCAGATGGTGCTTCTTCACCTGCTTTGTCTGTATCTTCAGCGTTCCTCGGTGTCTCCAGCTCCTTGCGGGGCTTTTGTCCCCGTGACTCGTCTGCTTAACTCGGCGCTTCTGCTTCACGTCCTGCTTCGCTTGCCAGGTCTCCTTATGCAGTCCTCATGGTACCTTTACTGTTTAGCGCGCCTTCTTCTGGCGCGATTCCGAAGAAACGTTGCAAGCGGCCGTTTCAACGTTCCCGCAAGAAGAGTACCGTTTTCGATGCCTTCATTGCCTGCTGTTCCTGTGTCTCCTCCTTCATTTCCCCGTCCCCCTTCAGCGCCTTGTCCCGCGGACTATCCAAATCACTACATGAATATTGATGTCCTTGACGCCTGGAATCCTGAAGTCCGCTGTCTCTCTTGCCGACGTCGCTAGCTCTTGTTTTGTTTCCCGTGACCTCTTTCTCCCGGGTGTTTTAGACAAAGTTCCGCTAAATGCACTTAAACACTTTTTGTCAGAATCGACGAAAAGTAAACGCGAGAGAGGAATGCAATAAGAAAACAAATATAAACGCGAGAGAGGAATGCAGTAAAATGACAAAAATAAACACGAGAGAGCAGTGCAGTAAAAATCACAGTCCAGACACACACTAACTCGCTCCCCGGCTTGTTCTCAGGACGGTCGGCTTATATCACGGTAAGAACTAGCTGATGACCTTAGCTTGCACCGTCCAAATGCGGACTCCTCAGGGTTAGAATGAACTCTCTCAAAACAACAAAGTGACGGCGTAGCGCGAGCAATCCTGCCAGGATCCAGCAGTACTGTACTCGGACCGGATCGGTCCAGAGACCCGTAGCTAGTTGCTGTCCCCGTGGGACCAACAACTCCCATCTCTCATGTCATGGCCCGTGTGTGCGTTCCATTGGGCAGTGGCTTAAAATTCCTCCGCCTTGGAGATCCGATATTGGGAGAAAAGAAAATAGATACATGCACATTTATGCACTGAGGGCCTTATTTAGCGGAACATGAATCCTTTATTCAATGAGCCCTCTCACACAGAAATGAAAAATAATCTATTTACACGGTATTTACACTGCCGCAAGACTAGGGCCTGTTCTGCGGTGATGATGACTCTGGGCCGGAGTCTTTCGAATCCTCTTCTATGCAGGCTTCCGTCATCTGCGGTTACCCTTCGATAAGGTAAACCGACTGCCGTTCCACAAGATGGTTCGCCAACTGGATTAGTCCCTGTCTCGCTATTGGGTGTGCGAAAAGGATCGATGGGGTCTCTCGTCTTCGCCAATTCTTGCGTCAAGTTCTTCTCATACTTGAAAGAGAATCGGATTCAAGAATCATGTGTGCGACATCTGCAGTCTGGGCACCGAAACCACACACTCGTTCCCGTACCGAAAACCGGTGGAAGTACTCCAGCGACACGCCATGGCCGGTTAGTACCTGGTTTTGGAACCCATCACTCTCAATACGCCTGATCGAGATTTGGGGAGGAATACGGTATGTTTTCATACCCGTAGCCCCTTCTGCTAAAAGGCATGCCCTCTTTTCCAGCAACTTCCTTTGCTCGCTGGTCCGCACGTCATTTCCAGCGGTTTCGATATGGCTTCGGATCCAGTGGAAGGAAACCCCCGTACTTTCTGAAGTCTTTACCAACGATTTGATCTGTTTGACCAGTGTAGTTCTACTCCCGAATTGGCCAAGCGCCTTCAAGGCCGCTTGACTGTCGGAGAAGATGCTTAGAGACCCTTCGCTGCGAATGGAGAGACTCCATCGTTGCGCTCTCCCTGATCGCCAACAACTCTGCTTGGAAAACAGAGGAATTGGGCGATAATTTTGCACGTTCCGCGTAGGTCTCGTTGCCATCCGAGAACTCTCAGAACCCTTCTGCCCCCTCTTCCACATATCTTGGGGTCGTCCTAAGCAGCTCCCTCTCATTCATCGTGGGGAGAGCCTTGTCCCATGTGGGTCATAGTTCATTGCCCGGGTGGCAAGCCCAGTCAATTCTCAACAGTTCTATCTCTGACGACCGATATCGGTGTCGGAGCAGAGAAACATTGTTCCCGTAGCGGAGGGTCTGCAGCGCTGCTTTCCTCGCTACCACTAAGTCCGCCGGTTCACCCCGAGCTAGCTCTTGCAGCGCTGCTGTGGAGGTCGTGCGGAAGCACCTAGTAATTCCCAGTAGCTATCTGCGCTGAATTTGATTAAGTCCATTTCGCATTCTAATAGTATCCGACCACCATGCTGAACCCGCATATGCTAGTTAGTATATGTTGTACCCCTTGCTTATAGAGCGCTTTTTGGCTGGCCCAGTCAAACGCATTCCATTAATCATGTTAAGGATGCTGGCGCACTTATTTTTCAGGTAACGAGGTGAGGGAGACCCGACAGCTTCGTATCTAGGATGACGCCTGTGTACCGCGTCTCCCTCAGTGCCTTGATGGTGTGCTCATTGAAGCAATACTTAGGGGTGTGCCCAGTTCCCCCTTTTTTGCAATGAGAAGTACTGTCGTTTTCTCAGGAGCGAAGCTTAGCTTACGCTCCTTGCTCCAACTATCGAGCTGTGAAAGAGTGGTGTGTACCTTTCGCTCGATCACGTGCCTTCCCGATGCAGACACTATGAGAACGAGATCATCCGCATAGGCCTAAATTTTCACCCCGTGTTCCAAAGGAAGCGCGAGTGCCGTATGTGCTACCACATTTTATCCCAAAGGACACCAACAAAAGCCCCACGGGCAACCTTTTGTGTACTCTCTACTAAAAGTCTTATCACCCGCTTCAAACTCTACCCTCCTATTAGAGAGAAAATCGCTAATAAGCCGGAACAGATTCCTGGGAAAGCCAAGTATTTTCAGACGGTCCAACATCAGCTCTTAGTAAGGTTGACTAGTGCTTGGCAAGTACACCGTTTCTGTGTAAAACCGAATTGTCGGCTTGGGAGCTTACCTTAACCGACCAGGTAATGGGTTGCTCGGATCACAAGAACCTTTGCCAGTACCTTACTCCGTGCGATCAGCAGGCAAATCGGCCTGTACGCCGCGGTATATAACGGCTCTTATTTTTTTCTTACTGAAGAGGACGAGCAGCGCGGTATTCCAGATTGAAGGGAAACCGCGACGTTCTAGGCATTTTTTCAATAGGGCAACAAAGTACCACAGGTTGGTGAGAAACACCTCTCGGATCACCGTTAAATTTAACCCGCCTCTGCCTGGAGCCTTACCTGTGTCAAAGCTGTTAATCGCAGCACCTTCCTCCGCCTCTGTGAACGGCAGGTCGTCCTTTACGTCTGGTGGGTTTCTGCACGTTCTCTGATCAATCTTTGATCGAGAGAGTCACCCGACTCCTCATCGGCTGGGAAGGTGTGCATCAAGAACGCAACCACTGTATCTTGCAGGGTGGCGGCGTTCGTGCCACTCACTGTTCTGACTGAGACAAGTAACAGTGGGCCAGTAAGCGAGGCCAGTAACAGTGTGCCGGTAAGGGAGCCCTTTGCTACTTGTACGGTATCCCAAAGCGATTGCAGAGGTAGTCTTACACAGCTTCCCCAGTACTCTCTCTTCGATGCTGTGATTGCTCTCCAGTAAGTAAAGGTTGAGAGATTGTATTCACTTTTCCGGTGTTTCCTTCTGTCCTGGTCAAATCGCTTTCGTTGCATTCTTCTGCTGCTGTGACTCGCCTTCCCTCGCAAAAGGCTCAGGTTTTCCGACCACCATGGAAGCAGGGGTCTTGCCCGACCCTACGCTTTCCTGCAAACATCACAGATTGCTGCAATTTCATTTGTGAGACGACTGAAGTATTCGTTCAAGTCGTGAGTCTTATCAAGATATGCGGTGCTCCTGGCAACAAGCAGATCGGTCAGTCGGGGTCTGAGATCTGACCAACTGAGTTTCTGGGCGGTGAACCTCGATCTGGGTTTCTTCCCAGTTCTTTCTAAACCTATCTTAAAGGATATTGCAAGATCATTGCTGCAGTTCTCATCGTCCAGAACTGCCAGTTCCGAAGACTGGAGGAAAGAGAGGACCGAAGTAGTCGTGAGGGTGAGGTCGATTCACGACGTCGCAGGAGCACCTTGGAACGTGGGGACACTGTCCGGATCTTTTCGGATCGTCAGATCTGTCGAAATGACGAAATACAGAAGCTAACTACCTCTCCCGTCTTCATCCTGGTCCCCCCAAAGGGAACTTTTCGCATTACAATCCCCTGCTGTGATAGTCTCGCGCTGTGGGTGGCAATCCAACAGCCGAGAAATGAGGTTCAGCACGTCCGAGAGAGCGCCCAAATTCGACAAATAGCGTTAATCAGCCAGATCTTCTCCGTAACCCTCTCTGTACCTAATGCCACCACATTGGATGTGAATTCAAGCTCCAGGACACCAAAGTCTGTATCAAGAATGACTGTGGCTGACATTGGCTTCTCGCATAGAGAGTGATGCCTCCGTGAGGAGTTGGGAAACCTGGCAATCCTACCATGGGAGTGATAAGGTTCCTGCAAGAGCAGGATTTTCGCACCGATTTCACTGGCGATCTTAAGAATCTACCCTGTTGCGGATCTCGCATGGTGAGCATTGAGTTGAAGAACTCCTATACCTTCATTTTGCCGGCTAGCCATCGTATACTCGGCTTTTGTCTTGCGCCAACTCTCTTACGAGAGTTGGGCACGCTTGATGAAACTATAGTGCGACATATCCAGTGTGAGCACGAACTTAGTATTCGCAGTCGAGCAGTTACTGCATTTGGGTGCCGCCGTGCAATCCCTATGTTGGTGGTATACCTCACCACACTTGCCACATTTGTCCTCTGCTTCGTTGCAACTGCTCTTGAAATGGTCGAAGCCATTACAATGGAAGCAACAAACTTCCCTTAAGAATTCATTTAAGCGCCGGACAGACCAACCCAAGTTCAGTCTGCCTCGCTTCATCAGCATTTTAAAGGCCAAGAGCTCGGCCTCAACCACCCAGTGTGCCTTGGCTTCTTTGGCCTTTGTGGCGAACTTCGCCGATATGCCACCTTCGAGGTCTGGGTTCTTCTCTTTGACCCCGGCCTCGAAGCCCTCTTACGAAACCTTCCCGTCAAGGCCATAGACGATGGGACGTGGGAGTCGCTTTTGAGGGGTTTTCGGGAGGTTGCATTCCCTGATCAGGGGATTGCAACGCTACTCCTCTTCCAGACGAACGAGGTGCTCTTGCCTAGAACACTCGACCGCTACTCCCCTCTATCTAACTTTTCTGTCACCTTTGACCCCAATCTGCAGCTTAGACGAGTTCACTGCAGATTGAATGTTCTTTGTGTCATGAGAGGACATTTTGTCATCGGTGGGATAGACCAAGAGTACGTGCCTCTTGTCCTCCACCATCGTCTTCTCTTTTGGGGCAGGCGCCGACCCGGGCGCTTTCCTTGCCCCATTCGTAGCTGCTGCGGTACAGGAAAAATTCTTCTAGGGAGAGCCCGGCCGCTCTTCCTTGTGTGTTTCTTTCTGCTGCAGCTGGTTTGTGAGAGCTGCAAACCTGATGCTGTCTTTGGCACAGGCAACAGTAATTTTGGCCATCATAGCTCTAATTCTGCTGGCTATTGTCTTGTGCACGGGTTTGGACGAGTCATCAAGTGAGTACTCCACCTCTGCCACAAGACCTCTAATGAGAGTTACAAGCTCATCAGGAGTCTCAACACTAGACTCGGGGCCCCAGTTGACCTACAACGGGATATTCGAAATGCCGTAGGTCGACCATCCTTACTCCCGGGATGGCCCGGGTGGAAGAACTACACCCCCATTGGTTGCCAGATGGTCAGGCAACTTTTTCTAACGGAACGACAAATTTCTTGGTCGTCTTGGAGGATTTAAAAGTTTTCTCTTTTTTCCGGAGATATCATTGTGTGAGAGACGAGAAAAACAAGAAAACTTTCTAAGTGCTGAGTGGGCACCTTGGGGCTCCCAGCACTCTAGCCAAAATTCCGAAATTGCCAGGAACGCGGGCTTTGACCTAGCCGCGAAGGACCAAAGAGTCCTTAGACTAGCGGGGACTTTTACAGGACTCCGCCCTTACCAGTGTGTTTCAGTCTAAGACTGGCCGACTGCACCGAAACACTTTTTGTCAGATTCGACGAAGGTTAAACGCGAGAGAGGATTGAATCAATCATTCGCGCAGCTATCAATCAACGTTCGCAATGCAGTCAAAATCACAATCCAGACACACACTAACTCACTCACCGGCCTGATGCCAGTCGGCCGGTACTTGTTACTGTAAAGAAGAAAAGCATTCAAAATAGTATATCTATACTAGTTGTCCGTATTTATTAGCGTAAAATAGAAATCAAAGTTTCCACGCTTTCGCACATCAACCAGATGGCTTTTTCAGGAATAAGGCCCTGATAACTTCTCTTTCTCTTGTCTCTTTGTTTATGTTCGTTAAGTTTATTTCTAAACGAACGCTTGGTCATTCCGGTGCATTATCGTTTGTGGTCGTCCAGATATCGTAGTGGGATGGCATAAACACCCGCCTCTTTAAGAACAGGGGGCTTGTTAATACTTCTCTTAAACATGGTGTACAAACATGACAAAGATCTCTTAGGCACGCTGTACAGAGATGACGAAAACCTTATGCGGACACCGAAGTTCATACTCTTGAGTGCAAGTTTGTGTTGATAGGAAATATTTGGTATGTAAAGAGTAGAGCTCAGAAAGCGTAGTTGCGGAATAGAAAGGTTAACACGAATTGTACTGTTTTCTTATAAAGTTCAGGAAAGATTTTCCATTAGATTCAGAAACGCATTACTCTCGTGATTGGATATAGGTGGTTCCTAGAGTACAGAGTAACAGAAAAAATAGCCGTTGTTTTCCGAAGCTACTGTTAGTTCTGTCTCTACCTAAACATTTTCATGTTTTAGGTAATACGTTACATCAAAAGCTTTTAGTTTTTTTTTGCCATGCAGGCTTTCATTTTTTCATAGCTTCCGGATTTAAGATTTCTGCGAGGTTTTACCAAATTTTCTCCGTGAATGCATAAACATGAAGGTCAGCAAGTTTGAATACAATGCAAAATCATGTAGTTGTTGATAGAATCCATTGAAATTCAGGCGCCACTCATGCATTTGTCTCATGTAGTTTATAAACTTGTGGTAAAAGAAAGGGAACTTACGGCCATGTAGATGTACTAAACGTGGCATATATAAGATTGATCTTACTGTTGCAGTTTCTATACTGGGAGAAAATGCTGTAGAACTCTTTATTTTTTTCTTATCTTTAATGATAAACAATATTGTTTACCTTATACCATTTTAAATGTACCGAACAGGGAACTTAAAATATAATTTAGCGAAATTTACTTGTTTTACTGTAATCTGAATTTTCCTAACTTTTTTAAACTACGGCGTTTAATTTAGTAAAACAGGGATTTCTCTAAAAAATTTGAACAGCTCCACAGATGTCGTTTCAAAAGTATAGTAAAGCGCGGAATTTTTGCAAGGAAAGTAGGCAATAACATTGATCAGGCTAACTAAATCCATACTCGTTTGTAGTTATAACATACGAGTCACATATGCCCAACATATCTTTTGATGGCTTAAATACGTATGTTGAGCTTTCGCACTTTGCTAGGAGGCTTCCGTGGGCTTAATTTTCAGAGCTCAGAAAGGTTCCAGACAACGCTGGTACAAATCAGAAATGTTGGATACTTTGGAATAATCAACTATTCCGTTCACGTGAAGGTGGGTAGTTGATATATCTGACGTAGTAGGCGAAACACTGTTGACTTTTTTCTCCGGTATTTGTTTATAAGATTTCTCAAAGCATTTAATATGTAGAAATCATAACTCATCCGAGGCAAGCAACGAATGCTTGCCTTTGGAACTATCAAGTCCCAGCAGAAATCGGTGTCACGTCAATTCGTCGACTACGTCAATTCGTCGCATGCGTCAATTCGTCGACCACGACGATTCGTCGAGGGTCAATTCGTCGGGGGACAAATTCGTCGCGTTTACAGATTTTGGTTACATACAAAACGAATGCAGGAAAACGAACGATTTGGAACGTCTAGCTCCCTGATCAAATTTATAATGTTTGGACACGCAGACAGAATAGGAATAATACGTTTTTCTTTGCCACTAGAAATATTAGACGGTAGACGGTTTTTGGAACGGGGCAGGGCCCGGTTGGTCTAAGCCCCCCATATACAAAATTTTTGTAAAATCTTCAGTTTTCAATTCAGAACCACTAAATCTGGTATACTATCTCGTGGTATTCTAACTTAGACTGTAGACGGTTTTTGGAAGCCGTTAGAGACGAGGGGGGATCAGAGCCCCACCCCCACCCCTACAGAATTGCCGTAAGATCTAGTTTTCAATTTAGAAATACCAAATTTGGTATATTATCTCATGGTAATCTAACTTAGACGGTAGACGGTTGTTGGAACGGGTCAGAGGCCTGGATGGTCAAAGCCTTCCCACCCATAAAGTTTTTCGTAAAAACTAAATTTAGAACCACCAAATTTGGTATATTACCTCACGAAATTTTCTAACTTAGACTGTAGACGGTTTTAGGAAGCGGTTGGAGCAAGGGGTGTCAGAGCTACCCCCACGCAAAATTTTCGTAAATTCTACAGTTTTCAATTTAGAACCACGGAATTAGGTATACTATCTCATGGTATTCTAACTTAGACGGTAGATGGTTTTTGGAATAGGACAAGGCCCGAAGGGGGGGGGAGGGGGTAAGAGCCCCCACATACAAAATTTTCGTAAAATCTATAGTTTTCAATTTAGAACCAACAAATTTGGTATCATGAAACTCTAACTTAGACAGGAGACGGTTTTTGGAACAGGTCGTGGCCCGGTGAGTCACATCCCCTTCCCCCGTACAAAATGTTTGTAAAATGTACCGTTTTCCATTTAGAACCACCAAACTTGGCATACTATCTCATGGTGTTCTAACGTAGACGGTAGACGGTTTTTTCTAAAGGGTCGGTGCCCGGTGTTCAGAGCCCTTGCCCCCATAGAACAATTTCGTAAAATCCACAGTTATCAATTTAGAACCACCAAATTTGGTATACTATATCATGGCACTATAACTTAGACGGTAGACGGTTTTCAGAACACGTCGTGGCACGGGGGTTAGAACCCCCTCCCCCGTCAAAATTTTCGTAAAATCTACAGTTTTCAATTCAGAACCAAAAAATCTGGTATTCAAACTTACACCTCGTGGTATTCTAACTTAAACTGTAGACGGCTTTTGGAAGCGGTTGGGGCCCGGTGGGTCAGAGCCCCTCCCCCTACAAACTTGCCGTAAAACCTAGTTTTCAATTTAAAACCACCAATTTTGGTATATATCTCATGGTACTCTAATTTAGACGGCAGACGGTCTTTAGAACGGATCGGGGCCTCGGGGGTTTAGAGCCCCCCATACAAAATTTTCGTAAAATCTACAGTTTTCAATATAGAACCACCAAATTTGGTATACTCTCTCATGGTACTCTAACTTAGACGGTAGACGGTTTTTGGAACGGGTCGGGCACGGGGTCAGAGCTCCACATAACTTTTTTAAATAAAAACTAGGGTTTTCAATTTAGAACCACCAAATTTGGTATACTATATCATGGTACTCTAATTTAAACGGTAGACAGTTTTCAGAACAGGTCGGGGCAAGGTGGGTTAACCCCTTCCACCCTACACATAAAACTTTCGTAAAATCTATAGTTTTTATTTAAGAACCACCAAATTTTGTATACTATCGCATGGTACTCTAACTTAGACAGTAGAAGGTTTTTGGAACGGGTCAAGGCCTGGGGGTAAGACCCCACCACACACACATACAAAATTTTCTTAAAATCTATATTTTTCAATTCAGAACCATCAAATTTTGTGTCATGAAACTCTAACTTAACAGGAGAAGGTTTTTGAAACTGGTCGGAGCAACCCTTTCCCCCCATACAACATTTTAAATTTTCGTAAAATCTACAGTTTTCAATTTAGAACCACCAAATTTGGAATACTATCTCATGGTATTCTAACTTTGACTGTAGACGGATTTTGGAAAGGGTCGGAACCCGGGGTTAAGAGCTCCCCCCCCGCCCCATACGAAATTTCGTAAAATCTAGTTTTCAATTTAGAACCACCAAATTCGGTATACTATATCATGGCACTCTAACTTAGACGGTAGACGGTTTTTGTAACGGGTCGTGGCCCGGGCGTTAGAGCCCCCCCGTACAAAATTTTCGTGAAATCTACAGTTTTCAATTTAGAACCACCAAATTTGGTATACTATAACATGGTACTCTAACTTAGACGGTAGACGGTTTTCATAACACGTCGGGGCACGGGGGGTTAGAATCCCCTTCCCGACAAAAGCTTCGTAAAATCTACAGTTTCCAATTTAGAACCACCAGATTTGGTGTACTATGTCTAGGTACTCTAACTGAGAATGCAGACGGTTTTTGGAAACTGTTGGAGCCAGGGGGTCAGAGCCCCCCATGCCAATTTTTGTAAAACCTACAGTTTCAAATTTAGAACGACCAAATTTGGTACACTACCTCATTGTATTGTAACTTAGACCGCAGACGGAAAGGGTCGGTGCCCGGTGTGAAGGGGGCCCGTTCAAAATTTTCGTAAACATTACAATTTTTACTCTTAAGAACTGCATCCCAATACAGCACTCCATTACCCCAACTATGGTCTAGGTTAGAGGCCGTAGATAACAATAAAGTGAAAAAATATCCGTTTCATGGTGTATTAAAAACACAAATTAATAAACGTTAGCTTTCACCACCAACGGTTGCCCTGGCAGAAATACAATGTAATGTAAATTCGTTTTTGCTTCGTACAATTAAATTAACTAAATCAAAAAATTTAAAATATGTTTACTGGAAATTTACGGAAATAGCTTTTTCATTCACTAACTTTCACCCGCTGAACTTGGTGATTTTAAAAATAGTAATATTTACCCTGGAAATACCGGATACACCTGCTAGTAAGAACTAAAGATAATGTTACACTTTTAGTCAGATACAAAACAATAATTATAAAGACCTAGGACTGGGCCTGTTTAGCAATTGTCAGTCTGCCGTGCTAATTTTCATAAGGTTTTCATAGAAGTCCAAGATTTTAGCAATGCGCTTTTCTGAGATTGGAACTATTAAGCAGACCCTAGGCCTAGGGCTTTTTGATAGTTTTCAGTCCTCCGAGCTGATATTTATGTAGTTTTCATAGAAAATAAAATGAATTCTGTTTAAATGTTACTCCAGCACAACGCCCGAGACCTAGGCATATGCATTTATAGTAATTTTTATAATGCTGTGATCATATGAGGTTTGCATGACAAATCAATTTAATAGTGTTCCTCTTATCAAAAATTATTTAAAAGGCCTAGGCCTAGCGGCCAATAATTAGTATTTGGTGCCTAAGTGAAAGCGCAACATTATTAACTTGATTTGTTATACAAACCTTATAAATATGACCACAGCGATTAAAAGTTACTAAAGAGTCCTTGTAAATAATATTTTTTGACCGAGTGTAAGTAGAATTTACGAAATGTCAACAGGTCAAAATATCTAAAGTAACAATGAATTTTGGAATATTTCTTTTTTCTTTCTTTTTATTTCAGTTTTGACACTTGTATTAAGTTTTAAAAACATATATTTATCTTATCGTTTACCTTCATTGTGCTTTTAACAGAATTTCCTACCATGCTTTGGGTATTTTGTTTTGTGTGGTTACTTGTTTTTATGTTTTGGGCATTTTACTTTGTATGGGTGTTTTTGTTATATTTTTGTAATTTTCTTTTCTGTGGTGGTTGTAATATCGACAGGATGAAAAAAGGAAACTGTGGATAGTCACGATGCCTACTTGCTTATAATTTTTTTTTTCAAATACAGCACATGATTTTGTATTGATTTATACCACTTACTCATTAAGCGACTACAGGTTTCTTTAAATATGAACTTTTTGTTAGAGCCTTTTGTTTCCTCTACCTAGCTTTTTCGGCTCCGCTATTTATTTTTTTGGTTTTAGAATATTTTCCTTATTATTAATCTATTTTCTCATGCAAACTCTTTATGTATGGTATATTTATTCTACCGAAGTGTTTTGCAATTATACGTGAAGCCCTGTTGCTGAAGTAAAAAAAATATTTCCAACTGAAACAACGCTGTTCAGATATTTTACCGCTGTTAACTCAAAGAATGAAAACAAAAACAACAAATCTGTGCAATGGTTGAGGCATGAGACAGTACTTACTGGTAACCAGGCAAAGTTTTAAGGAAAAATGAGCTCAGGAATTTCTAACTGCAACAAAAAGATCATCCGCACTGTATTCCACCCCATCCCCTAGTGCTGGCCTTTGGACGTCTTGAAATAGAAGTCTAAAGGACACATCTGTATCGTAATTGCCTGGGCACTCGTGACAAACTTTTGTTGTCGTAGTAAAAAAACATATTTCCTACTTCGCCTAATTTGCTTGGATGTAATGCCAACGAACAAAGTTTTGCTCTCGCATTGGATTTCTGTTGCTTTTGATGGAATACTTTTCCCCTGTGGTTCACCGCTTTCAGTATAGTCTACGGGACACACGGCAATACACCCCAACGTAAAACGACAATTTCACGGCAATTAACTACAATTAGCGAAAGAGAGGGGCGGTACGGGAAAAAGTCGAACGAGACAGATCTGAACTTAGAAAGTCGAGGGAAGGTATTGCACGAAAAACTGTGTTCGGCTTACAGATCATTTGGCACGTAGGGACGTAGGTTTCGTTTAATACGTTACGGGATAAACAAATTGTCTTTTCAGTATAACAATTTTCTTTCATACGCATGGTGCAGCACAGAAAAAATTTGAATTTATTTTTGAGAATTAGCATGACGCCTACTGGCCCAGAGTACAGCTGCCCAGTCCGCGCCTGCTGCCGCCTCCGGAACCTAGCCCTCGGGTTCCTCGCATCTGTTGATCCCCCACCTGGAGCGTCCCAGCTGTAAAATACATATAACTCTGCGTTTTGCAAAAACTAAAGATAAGATGCCGATCCTTAAACTTAACCACTTCTTGTGACCGTAGGTACGAAAATCTTGAACTTCGCTTAAACCCTAACTGGAGGAAGAAGCTTCACGTGATTGTCTGTATTCTGAGTGTTTTATTGAATGGTTGCTCATCAGTTCGTAGTTGACTGGAGAACAGAGAACGTGCTTGTTGAAACCTTTGTTATGCGTTGTCAAGTGATAATAGTGGAAATATATCCTACTAAATATTTTGGAAAGAGAAAGGGCATTGTTTTCCGAAGGCACTACGCAGATGAAGAATGCAAAATAAATAGTTAACTCACAAAAGGAAAATGATTTGCTGAAATGGAAAGGGTATTTATTTTGCCATAACAGAGTGCGAGGTGATTTACGGTATTGTCACTGTATTGAAAGAAATTATGGAAATTGTACTGGCTTTGCTAGTACTATTCTTATTGGAGATGAACTCAGGATGCGCAATGAGAAACCACATAATCATGCTCCAAGACCGGAGAAAAGTGATGTTGCTGTTGCAAGAGCGCAAATAAAAGAACGAGCGAGAAATACGGACGAAGCCCCCGCACAAATTATTCAAACCGTGACAACGTCAATGGCTACAGTAAATGCAGCTTACATGCCTAATATGGATGCACTAAGTCAAGTTGTAAAACGAATACGAAGAGAAGACATGCCTGCGGAGACTACGACTTCAGAACGAATCGATGCCCCAATAAATTTACAGGAGGAGATGGTACAAAATTTCTTGGCAGAGATAGCGCATTTAGACATCAAAGAATTATTTTATTTTTAACAGAAAATAACTAACGAAAGCTTAAAGAAGCACCCCTCTGGATTATGGATGGGACATTTGAAACTTGTCCAACCTTTTTTAGGCAATTATGTTCAATTCATTCTATAGTTAAAACAAATCCAGAGATGCACAGACTTGTCCCACTAGTTTATGGGTTACTTTCCAGCAAGTATAAATAATATAATACTATTATACAGTATTTTTGTAGGATTTACAAGACCATTCATCCGACTATGATATTCAGTTTGCACCACAATATACGCATAACAATAGATTTTGAAATAGCTACCATTATAATGCTGCTAAAAAGGAATTTAGAAGCAATACACACAAATGTTGTTGGTTTCATCTCGAAAAAAATGTGCT
This sequence comes from Macrothele yani, assembly GCA_039090855.1. Taxonomy (NCBI): domain Eukaryota; kingdom Metazoa; phylum Arthropoda; class Arachnida; order Araneae; family Macrothelidae; genus Macrothele; species Macrothele yani. The sequence continues at coordinate 217,138 of JAYWMT010000053.1, forward strand.
GAGGAATATCCATCCTCTGGCATAGCCTTGGAATATAGGGAAAACAATGAGTTTGCTCTCAAAGTCAGACATTTGCAAGCACTCGCATTTTTTTCATCAGATGAAATTCCAGCTGCTTTTGAAGAAGTGAAATCAATTTTACTAGAATATGCAGATTCTGTAGTTCAGTGGTTTGAGGAAAATTATATTCTTGGAAAATTTCGTGGAAGCAAAAGAAACAATCCGTGCAGAAGCCCTCCGCTGTTCCCGCCAACCATTTTGTCAGTAAGTGAAAACAATTTATTTGGCTTTCCCAGAAAACAAAACGAACTTGAAAGATTAGACAGACGCTGGAATAAAATTCTGGGAGAGAAAAAACTGTGACTGTACGAAATATTCAGTGAAATTGTGAAAGAGCAGAGAACTAACTACTATGGCTAAAATCGAAAGAGTGATAGCACAGATTCCCACAAATCCACCCACAAGATAAAAGGGAATTCGAAATTCTTTGGCGCACAGAGACAATGTTAACATGCTAGACTTTTTATGAGGAATTTCATATAATTCTACCCTTTACTAAAATGTGCTGGTATTTCTCACTAATTGAATTATACCTTTTACTAACTTGTATTTGAATTTTTCAAGAAGGTAATTCCGCCGAAGACGCAAGAATGCAAAACTCAACGATAAATTAAAAAAGACAAAATTTTCAAAATAGCATGTCAAAAACATAAAATGTCAAAAAGTAATCCAAAATGTGAAACAAATAAAAATTCAAAATGCAATCACAAGTCACAAGCATTACAAAAATGCGACACGCTATGTAACAAGTACAGCACAAAGTAAAAGAAATGCCTGAACAAAAAAAATGCATACGCTTTGTAAAATGTACAAAATAAAATAAATGCCATATTCATAAAGATTTCATGACAAGTCAAGTTAAAAATGGGCTTTTACTTAGACTTCAAATAATAATTACTATCCTCTACATCTTTTAAGTCTTTAATGAGTGCAACATCATTAACCTGACTTGTCATCAAACATTATCAATATGACCATAGCATACAATCACTTAAAATACTTGTTAATAGATGAATTGAGGAATCACCAAGTTCAGAGGGTGAAAGTTAATGGCTGTTTATAGATTTGTACTCGAGCAAATGCGCAGCACAATAAACTTGACTTTCTCTGAAAATTTTATGTATATGAGCACGGTTGATTGAAAACTGATAAAAAGGCTTAAGGCCAGTTTATTAATTTTTGTGCCTCAGTCAAAACGCAGTACCATAACCTTGGCATGTTATCGAAACCTTATGAATACGTTGGACTAAAAATTGCAAAAAAAGTTTATGCCTAAGGTCTTGTAACTAAAGTTTTGTGACAGGGTAAAACTGCAACATTAATAACTGGACATGTTATGTTAACGTTGTGAATATGTGCACGGCGGATAAAAATTTCAACAAATAGCCTTTGGGATTAATGTGTTGTAGCTGCATAAAAATGTAACATTATCTTTATTTTCTATATAAACCAAACTACGTGCTGAAATGGCCCAACTATATATACGTATGCGTTAACCATATACCGAAGCGCTGACAAGGTGAAAACAAAAGTGCAATTTTGTACGGTCCCCCAACATTTTGTGGCCAGCCTACATGAAAGTGGACACGTTGACAACGTTAAACATACTTTTTGTACGGTCCATAACAAATAGCAATGGACACGTCGCAATCTTTTTTTTTTTTTTTGTTGGGGTTTAACGACCACCGTGATCAATTCAGTGGACTATAATCAGTCGGACGTTCCCAATTTTGGGCCACTGGTTCCTGGGAAGGGGAAAGCCAGTGCCAGAAGTCAATCACAACGTCCATGATTCACCGGAATTAGAACCAGGATCCTTCTCGACAAGTTGTCAGAAGCCAACGCCTAGATCACTCCGCCGCCGTAGCGGCACACGTTAAAATGTATTTTTCATACGGGCCGGAACGCTCTTATGGACATACTAGATTTAACTGGATGAAAATAAATCATTAATATAATTTGTACTAGCAGGGATACCAGTTATTTGCCAGGTCATCATCATCATCATTGTCAACCATTATCAATCCACTGCTGGACGAAGGTCTCCCCAAGTTTCCTCCACAACGGTCTGTCTTGTGCCAGTCTCCTCCATGTCACTCCCGCATATTTACGAATTTCATCCACCCATCTCCCATGTGGTCTTTTTCTGGGTCTTTTCGTGTCCCTTGGAATCCAATCTAAAATTTCGGCTGTCCATCTATGGTCTTTCCTTCTGGCAGTATGTCCAGCCCATTGCCATTTCAGGGATTTAACTCTGATCATGATGTCTTTCACTCTCGTCATTTTTCGGATCCACGAGTTCCTCTTCTTATCTCTCCTGGTTATACCAAGCATGCACCTCTCCATGCTTCTTTGAGTTGTCTGCAGCCTTTGTATGTCTCTTTTAGTTAAGGTCCACGTCTCTGCACCATACGTAAGCACTGGAAGGATGCATTGATCAAACACTTTTCTTTTAAGACATAATGGCATATTGCTCTTGAAAATTATGCTGTTTCTTCCAAAAGCTCTCCAGGCAAGTTTTGTACGCCGATTAATTTCTTCATCAATGTGACCCTCACTTGATATCTGCTGTCCAAGATAAACGTACGTATCTGTTATCTCCAGCTTTTCTCCATCAATCGATAAATCTTCATTTCTTGTAAAAGCATTGAACATCACTTTTGTCTTCTGAAAGTTCATTTTTAATCCCACTTCTTTACTCTTGTCAGCAAGTTCCTGGATCATACTCTGCAGCTCTGATTTGGTAGTTGCAAAAATGACTACGTCATCAGCAAAACGAAGGTGGGTTAGATAATATCCATTAATCTTTATCCCTTTGTTTTCCCAGTTCAGTGATTGAAAGACATTTTCCAATGTGGCATTAAAAGAGCTTCGGAGATATGGTGTCACCTTGTCTCACTCCCTTTCCAATTTTTATGTGTGTTGTATTTTCAAACAGCCGAATCTTTGCACTTGCATTTTCATAGATGTTATTAATAATATTAATGTATGCATCTTCAATACCGCAGGATTTCGGAGCCGTGGTAACTGCTGATGGTTTCACCGAATCAAAGGCTTTTTCATAATCGATAAAAGCCATGCACAATGGAAGTTCATATTCCCTCGCTCTTTCAATTAGTTCTCTCAGTACGTGGATATGATCTATTGTGCTGTAGCCACTCCTGAATCCAGCTTGTTCTCTCGGATGAGCCATGTACAGTGTTACCTTCAAGCGGTGTGAAAGAACTTTAGTGAAGATTTTATAAACCACTGATAGGAGGCTGATAGGTCTGTAGTTCCTGAGATCCTCAATGTCACCTTTTTTATGTAGCAGGATCATTGTAGCGTTGTTCCAATCCTCAGGAATCTTCCCTTCATTAAGGCATCGAGTGAAAATTTGGGCGAGTACTGTTTCAATTTCTCCACTTGCTTCTTGTATGATGTCTATAGTAATTCCATCTTCTCCTGGAGCTTTCCCCCGCTTCATGTTCTTGATTGCATGAGCAACTTCTGCTGGGAGGACTGGAAGAACTCTGGTACCTTTCATGATGTCTGGAGTACATGTATCATCCCTTTCATATAATTTGGAGTAGAAATCTTTCACTCTTGTCAAAATTTCGCCTCTATTTCTTGTTATAGAACCATCTTCTTTTCTCAGAGCCATAATCTGTTTTCTTCCCTTACTGAGATGTCCCTTTGCTATCTTAAGGCTTTGGTTGTTTTCAATTGCTTTCCTCACTAGCTCACAGTTGAATTTCCTTACGTCTTCAGTGATACTTTTTCGTGTTGTCTTGCATAGCTCTATATATTCCACTTTGGAAGTCACATCTTCTTTAGTTGTCCTCATCTCTCTTCTTTTTTGCATCAACATTTTGGTTTTTCCTGATAATTTGTTCACATGCAACTTGTTCTTAGACCCAGCTAATTTTGTTGCTGTTTCCATTAGAGCTTTGGTTACTTTTCTGTTAACTTCCGAAATATCCACTTCTTCCGATGTTAGGCCTTCTAAAGCAGAGAATCTGTTCTTCAGTTCCAACTTGAAAGTATTATGGTGTTTTTTAAGGTTGGTTATGTCAATACATTTTGTTTGTCTTATGAGCTTGCCACGTTCCAGTTTAGTGTTGAGGTGCATCTTACATCTCACCAATCTATGGTCACTACCTGTGTTGAACTTGTTCAGCACACTGCAGTCTTCGATGACGAATTTTTTGTTACACATAATAAAATCAATTTCACTTGTCGTCCCAATTGGATGTCTCCATGTCCATTTCCTGTGTGGCTTTTTCTTGAAAAAGGAGTTCAAGATGAAAAATCCTTCTGCCTCTGCAAACTCAACGAGAGTATTTCCACGCTGGTTTCTGTTGCCGTGACCGAATTTACCTACTGAAGTTTCATTCTGTTGCCGTTGCCCTATTTTTGCATTGAAATCTCCCATAATTATCTTCAAGTGCTGCTTACCTTTATTATTTAGATGACGAATTTCCTCATAAAATTCTTCAATTTCTTCTTCAGGATGACTTGTGGTGGGTGCATAAGTTTGAATAATCTGAGCCTGGTATCTTCTCGACAGTTGGATAACGAGTCGTGCAGCTCTGTCAGAGGAACTTTCAACTTCTACCACTTTATCCTTCAGTTTCTTGTTTATTATAAATCCAACACCACTAGCTCTGCCAGTATCTGTCCCACGATAATAGAAGAGATGTCCACTTTTCAGTTCAATGAGATCTTCTCCTTTTCTCCTTACCTCACTTAGCCCGACGATGTCCCACTTGATCCTTTGTAGTTCCTCTTCCAATTCAAGAAGCCTTGAATCAGAAGATAGGGAGCGTCCGTTATAGGTAGCCAAGGTCAGCATCAAATGGCAGCCTAGTCCGGTCCTCCGGTGATTCTTAGCACAGTCTGCCTTCATGTCGCACTGGCCGCTGCCTTGGCCAGGTACATTCCAGCTGCCGGAGACTGAGGGCCAAGATTTAAGTTGTAGAGTCATTTTGGAGGTGTTTGGCCATAACTCACCACGCTGGCCAAGCGGGTTGGCCAGGTACATATTACTATTTGTGGAATCACCAAGTTCAGCTTGTGAAATTTAATGAATGAAAAAGATATTCCTGCAATTTTCCAGTAAATTTATTTTAAATTTTTTGATTTAGTTAATTTAATTTTGCGAAAGAAAAAGGAATGGGAATACCTACCTTCTAGGATACATCTATAGAACTGCCGTATATCTGGCGTGTGATTCTGTGAATCCCGCGACACACGAAATGCAATGTACCTATGTGATGTCGCATGCGTATGACTTCACATTGGCATTGATCATCTTTTTCTTAGCGTTTTGAATTTTGAATATCTGAAACTCTCTATTTACATTACATTATATTTCTTTCTGATAAGCCGCTCATTGGTAGTGAAAGCTAAAATATATTGATTTGTGTTTTTAATACACCATTAAACGCATATTTTTGCACTTTATTGTTATCTACAGTCCCTAACTTTGACCGTAGGTTGGTTAGTTGGTTGGTTGATGGTTTATGGTGCAAGGCCCTCAAAGGGCCAAAGAGAGCCTTAGAACGTAAATAGGGTATTCTTAAGAGTAAAAAACGGATCTTTTTTAGGAAAATTATGCACACCAGATCTGGTGGTTCTGAATTGAAAAATACACCAGATCTGGTGGTTCTGAATTGAAAACTGTGGTTTTTAAGAGAATTTTCTATGTGGGGGGCTCTGACCCCGGGCCTTGACCCGTTCCAAAAGCGGTCTGCCGTCGAAGTTAGAATACCATGGGATAGTATACCAAATATGGTAGTTCTAAATTGAAAACTGTAGATTTTACGAAATGTTTATGTGAAGGGGGGGGGGGGGGGCCGAGGGGCTCCAACCCCTTCCAAAAACCGTCTAGCGTCTAAGTTAGAATTTCATGATATCATATTTGATGGTTCTGAACTGAAAACGTAGACGCTTCTTAGCACGGTTAACCACTCCCCACGTTCACTGTAACAAATCATGTTTTTACGTATTAATTTTGGTGCTTCGCTATTTGTGATTATTCTGTTTTATGTGCCATTGAAGATAGCTCACCGTGTTTCCCATGTTCTCTTCCATAATATTGGGTTTTATGTTGTTGTATATAATTCTTCCTTCTGCACAGTTTACTGCCCACGCAATGTCCCCTTCATTATGTTGAATATATTTTTAAAATATTAGTCACTGTGTGTATAATATAATGTAACAAGATGCCCTTCTGAGTACATTTAGCGTTATTTCCACTTGTCGCTGAATACCTCTGTACATATGTTGTAAATTTTGAATGTAGCATCACTGTTGCATTTCTGTGAATTAGTATCTTGTGCATGTTTAATCTTTAGTATGGTCGTAATGCTTAATTGGAATTTGTGCATAGTATAGAATCATGTCTTGCCCTGTCTATAATACTGTAGGTAAACATTTTCGTTTGTATCGCTCGTGCTTTATTGTCTGACTCTGCTTCGCCCTACGTGGCGAAATAATTTCTTTTTTATGATTTTAACAATATTTTGTTTTACGTTTCACTGGAACTTTCCAGCTGATGTATATACCACTGTATTTATAGGCAGAATTCCATTGTCATGTACATAGAAATGTTATTTTATTGAAGAATAAAGGCAATTTTGAAATGTAGATTTTACGAAATTTTTTATGAAGGGGCTCTTACCCTCCGGGTCTCGACCCGTTCCGAAAACGGTCTACCGTCTAAGTTAGAGTACCATGAGATAGTATACCAAATTTAGTGGCTCTAAATTAAAAACTGTAGATTTTACGAAATTTTTATGAGGGGGGCACCGACCCACAGGGCTCCAACCCCTTACAAAATTCATCTAGAATCTAAGTTAGAGTTTCATGATACCAAATTTGATGGTTCTGAAACAAAAACTAGATTTGACGAAAATTTTGTATGTATTTGGCGGGGGAAGGCTCCGACCCCCGGGCCTTGACCCGTTCCAAAGACCGTCGACCGTCTAAGTTAGAGTACCATGAGATAGTATACCAAATTTGGTGGTTCTAAATTGAAAACTAGATTTTGCGATTTTTTTATGAAGGGGGCATTCCCCCCCCCCGGCTTCAACCCCTTCCAAAAACCGTCTAGCGTCTAAGTTTGAGTTTCATGATACCATACTTAATGGTTCTTAATTGAAAACTGTAGATTTTACAAAAAAAATTATGGGGGCTCTGACCCCCGGGCCTAGAACCGTTCCAAAAACGGTCTACAGTCTAAGTTAGAGTAAAATGAGATAGTATACCAAATTTGGTGGTTCTAAATTGAAAACTGTAGATTTTACGCGGCATTTTTATGGGAGGGTCTCTTACCCCGGGCTCCAACCCCTTCCCAAAACCATCTAGCGTCTGAGTTAGAGTACCATGAGATACTATACCAGATTTGGTGGTTCTGAATTGAAAACTGTAGTTTTTAAGAAAATTTTGTATGTGGGGGGCTCTGACCCCCGGGCCTTGACCCGTTCCATAAACGGTCTGCCGTCTAAGTTAGAGTACCATAAGATAGTATACCAAATTTGGTGGTTCTAAGATGAGAACTGTAGATTTTACGAAATTTTTTCTGAGGGGGGGAGGGGCTTCGACCCCGCGGGCTCCAACTCCTTCCAAAAACCGTCTAGCGTATAAGTTAGAGTTTCATGATACCAAATTTGATGGTTCTGAAATGAAAACTAGATTTTACGAAAATTCTGTATGTATGTGGGGCTGGGGGTGGGGGTGGCTCTGACTCCCCGGGCCTTGACCCGTTCCAAAACCGACAACCGTCTAAGTTAGAGTACCATGAGATAATATACCAAATTTGGTAGTTCTAAATTGGAAACTAGATTTTACGGCAATTCTGTAGGAGGGATGGGGGAGGGGGCGTTGATCCCCCACTCCTCCAACCGCTTCCAAAAACCGTCTATAGTCTAAGTTAGAACACCATGAGATAGTATACCAGATTTGGTGGTTCTGAATTGAAAACTGTAGATTTTACGAAAATTTTGTACATGGGGGGCTCTGACCAACCGGGCCCTGCACCGTTCCAAAAACCGTCTACCGTCTAATATTTTTAGTGCCAAAGAAAAACGTAATATTCCTATCCTGTCTGCGTGTCCAAACTTTATAAATTTGATCAGGGAGCAAGAGGTTCGAAACCGTATGTTTTCCTGCATTCGTTTTGTATGTAACCAAAATGTGTAAACGCTACGAATTGACGTAGTCGACGAACTTGTCCGCGACGAATTGACGCTCGACGAATCATCGTGGTCGACGAATTGACGCAGTCGACGAATTGACGCGCGATGAATTGACGTAGGCGACGAATTGACGCGCGACGAATTGACGCACGCGACGAATTGACGTAGAACCGCAGTAATCTTCTGAACAAATGCCGGAGAAATAGTCAATAGTGTTCCCATAGTACGTGAGCATGATATATCAACCACGGACATTCACGTGAGTGGAACGATTAATTGATCCAAGGTAACAACATGCTTTTTAAGTTGTTTGAGCGTTGTCTGTCACTGTTCTAAGATCTGAGAATAAATCCCAGACGAAGCCTCCCAGTGCAGTGCAAAAGCTCGACAACCATTGAGTGTTGTATTTACGGCATTAAAAATTTTTTTAGACATGTGAATCGTATGCTGCATTATAAATTGGTGTAGAATTTTTGCTAATTTGTTTGGAGTTGTCCAATAAAGTTATTGATGTCGTTTTAACCGCATTGGCCTGTTGAATTATATCCATCGAACAGTAAAAATATTTTTTAACTCCTTGTGCTCGTAACCCGGCATTCTCTATGTTTCAAATTTTGGCAAATACTATAAGTTATTATTTGTTTCCCTGTCCATAATTAATACATACCCCATGACAGCTGCAAGGTATGATTCAGGAAATTGCTTACAAGAGTAAAGAAGTGAGATTAAAATTGAACTTTCAGAAGACAAAGTGGTGTACAATGCTTTTACAAGAAATGAGGATTTTTCGATTGATGGAGAACAGCTGGAGATAACCAATACCTACCTTTATCTTGGACAGCTGATATCAAGTGAAGGTCACATTGATGAAGAAATTAATCGACGTACAAAACTTGCATGGAGAGCTTTCGGAAGAAACTATAATTGTCAAGGGCAATATGCCATTATGCCTTAAAAGAAAAGTGTTTGATCAATGCATCCTTTTAGTGCTTACGTGGGGTGCAGAGACGTGGACCTTAACTCAAAGAGACATAAAAAAACTACAGACAACTAGAAGAAGCATGGAAAGGTGTATACTTGGAGTAACCAGGAGAGATAAGAAGAGGAACTCGTGGAACAGAAAAATTACAAGAGTGGAAGACATCATGATTAGAATAAAATCTCTGACATGGCAATGGGCTGAACATATTGCCATAAGGACAGACCATCGATGGACAGCCAAAATTTTGGACTGGATTCCAAGGGACAGTAAAAGACCCAGAAGAAGACCACATGGGAAATGGGTGGATGAAATTCGAAAGTATGCAGGAGTAACATGGAGGAGACTGGCACAAGACAGACCTTCGACCAGCAGTGGATTGATAATGGTTGACAGTGATGATGAATTAGTACATTGTCATTTTGTGTAGTTTTTTTTTCAAATATTACCAAATCTAAAACTTCGTAAGTTAAGTAAACTGATTTAGGGAACGAATTTTTTTAATTGGTGGTCTAACGACAACTTTGAGCAACTGGATGGACTATTAGTTGTCGCTTGTCTTTAATTTAGGGTCACTGATTCCAGAGAAGAGAAAACTAGTGCCGTAAGGCAAACAAAACATTCATGCCTCACCGGGGTATTTGCCCGATCCCATCGAGAGCGAATGGTCCGAAGCCAGTGCTTAGACTTTTATTCATCTTTTTATTCGCCACCAGGGCGGCGAAATGAAAGATGAATAAGTAATATTCTGATTGATCCAGTACGCTATATTTTAAAACCGAGGTACATCTTTGATGAGTACCACGTCTGGCTCGAGGATACTTCGCCACCAGGGCGGCGAAATGAAAGATTAATAAGTAATATTCTGATTGATCCAGTACGTTATATTTTAAAACCGAAGTGCATCTTTGATGAGTACCGCGTGTGGCTCGAGGATCGCAATTACGTAATATGTAGATATTATCCTGTTGTGTTACAGAAGCTGTTGCCAGTTAACACTCTTCTTCCCCTACCAACAAATTTCTGCGAATTTAAAAACAAAGTACATCACAGCTGAATGACCATCTGACTCAAGGATCGAAATTAATATGCTGCCTTTGTTTAACCAGTTGTGTCACTAATGCTGTTGCCCGTGAACGCTCTTCTTCCTACTGACAAACTTCTGTGACAGTTTCCAACTTGGCTCATTTCCAAAATCTCTTATTTTCTTTTTTGAAACGGCCGACTAAGATCTATGTTTACATAATTTGTTCTTAAAATCCTTTAACATTAGTTAGTTTTGTTCGAATAAAAGATACGCGAAAGAAAAGACACTAAGTTAGAAATTAACTCGAAATTTATTTAACTGTTTTGTTTAAGTGAATTGCACATAAGACAATGTCTAGGTGTGTACTGATTTAATTTTTTTAATCTTCATCGCTGAGAAATATGTCTAAACTCACTTTATTTTCTAACTCTATTAAGTTAGAGTTCAAAGCACAAATCTCTCTCGCTGACTTCTCTAATAATAATATAAGCGTAGTGAAATCACGAATTTTGTGCCGGATCTGAAACTTCTCGTCGCCTAGTTGTAGAATATTCTGCCTTAACATGATTTGCTTCCCGATTTCTTGTATGCTGTCTTCGTATATGTAGGATGGCTCATTGGGATCAAAGTTTCTGTCAGTGTCTTCATTTACGTCCATGATGATTACTCCCAGACCTTCAACCAAGAGAAAGAAAACTATGAGCGTACAATTTCTAAAGCATTTATATAAATAAACGTAATTCTTTATCTTTTTTTAAACGGGAAAAGAATAATAGAAAATGAGCACTGATATTGAATGTAAAAATTTGCTTTGGATTTCAAATTCCGACAGAACTACACTGCTGGCCACCCAAAATGCAACACCAAGAAAGAAGCATCCGATTGGCCTGAAATTCGCAGTATCCGTCGCCCGCGAGAGGACATGCAAACGATTAGCATTGCAGGGCATATACCAATCATGTGCGCCCGGCACGCTATCGAGAAGCACTATAAAAAGGTGCACAGAAGGCGGGGGTAAGTAGTGGAAGTGTGTTGTGCTGCTGGACCTGTGCGTGGGAAGCTTCCTGATCCCTCGTCGCAGAATACGGCAGTCATTCTATCATGTTTCGGAGTTCGACAGAGGACGAATAGTGGCTTATCGCGATAAAGGTATATTGTACCGAGACATCGCTTCCGTGTGGGACGACATCCAGCAGCAGTGAGGCGAGTATGGATTCGGTGGGTGCAGGAGAGACGGGCGGACCGACTTGAGCGATTGCCGCAGCCGCGGCACACCACCGAACGGAAGAACCGGCATGTTGTGCGGCGGGCATCTCTTATAGCAGCATACATTTGAGTAAGTGCTGTTTTGTTTTATTTTATTCTTTTTTTTAATTGTTTGCATTAGCTAAACAAGCTATTTTTTGGTGTTCTTTATGGTCTTGATATTGTCTAAATACAGGTTTCATTTAAGCGTTAAAAACCCAAACATGTTATTTTTGCAATAATAATGAATCACTGTAATAACAGCGAAATTTTAAAAATTTGACATTTCAATTATTATATTTTCACTATTACAGATCATTAAATGTATATAGGGCCTGTCAAATGCGTTATATCTTCTTCATCATCCTAATAATTAGCAACAAGTATCGTTCTTCCAAAGGAAGATGAAGGTCCCCCAAAGCTCATCAACAATTCTTTGCATTAAGCAACTTCTCTCCGTGTCACTCAGGCATACTTTCGAAGTTCACCCGGGAAACCCCATTTCTTAAGTCTCCTACTGTGGTTTTCTCAGTCTGCTGGTTTCCATTTAGTATTTTAGAATTCCTGCAGTAATAAGTTGCTAGAGCAATATGTCCAGACCCTTGTCAACTGAAGGCCTTCACTTTGAACTTTATTTCATTAGTGTTTGTCCTATTCTTCGCTCTTGAGTTAGTTTTCACCTTTCCTGCTTTCACAAAAAGCATGGATCTCTTCATATTTTTCTAACGTTTTTGAGTCCTGGGAATGTATGTCTCTTTTAACCAAGATCCACGTTTCTGATCCATCCGTATCAACTGAGAGAATTCATTAACTAAACACTTCCCTTTCAATATACAACGGTGAGTTGACCTTGATAATTTTGTTTTTTCCAAATAGGCTTTGACCAATCCCCATTCGCAGTAACAATTTCTTTCCTTCTGTCGCCCTCACTTGATACCTTTTGTCCAAATTTAATTAACGCATCAATTTCTTGTTGGTTTACCCTATCTGCCACAAAATATTTAGCAATTGTAAAAAAATTATACAGCAGTTTTATTTCCTGCAAGTTTATTTTGAATCCCTCTGCTTTATCCTTATTGGCAACTCACAGGATTATGCAATGCAGCTCTGATTGGGCATCTGTAGGAATTACTTTGTCTCGAATTTAGTGGAAATAAAGTAAAAACTTTTCAATAAACATTAAGCCCTTGCATCCGCAGTTTATTGTCTAAAAGACATTTTCCAAAGTGGCTTCGAACAGCTGTTTTGATACGCTGTACCTTCTCGTTTCCCTTTCAAATTTTTATGCGTGCTGTGTCCTCGAACAGTGGGCGTTTCACAATTGATTTTTGTAGATGTAATTAATCACAGCGACTTATGCATCTTAAAATTCGATTCATTTCAAAGAATTTGTAAATGCTGATGGTTTCGGTAAATCAAAAGAGTTTTCCTAATCAGTAAAAGCAAATCATAGGAGTTCGTATTTATTTGATCTTTCAAACGTAAACAATAACGAAATAGATTTTCGCTGAGTCTCTGTACATGCATATGATTTAGTGCACTATCTCCAATTCAGCTTGATATCTTGGTTTATTCATATCCATGGTTTTCTTAAAGGGCTGTGGCAGCACCTTAGTAGAGATTACGTAGGCAGCATATAGTAAGTTTCCTAAGAGTTCTCGCGTCAATATTTTTCATTTAATTTAGGTTGTTTTCTTGAATTTTTTTCGTTTCGCTGTATTTTTCATTATATTTATAATGTTTCGTATCAACGTGCGTCTTGAATCAAACCATTCGCTGGTCACCTGTTTTGAATCTCTTCATCACACACTAAAGTCTTCGACGAAAATTCTGAATTTTTATCATGCATGATATGAATTTTACACTTTAGCCCATTCTAGAGACTGCAGACTGCATGTGTTTTTTTATGCCTGTTCTTGGAAACGGAGTTCGTGTTCAGAGTGGCTTTCGTCCCTACGATTTCAACGAGAATGTTTTGAAGTTCGCTTCTGGTTCCAGAACCGCAATTACCTGCAGACGTGTCATTTTACTGTTACTTCTTTATTTTTGCATTGATTTCCTCTATCATTATCAAGCTCTGCATACGCTTGTCACTTAAATTACGAATTTGCTTGTAAAACTTTCCGATTTTCTCATCAATATGAAATGTGTTTGGCGTGTAAGATGGAATATTATGAATCTGATTTCTTTTTCAGATTTGGACGAGTCTTGCCGCTTCGCATGATCAACTTTCGACCGCAAGGAATTTTCCTTTCTTTTTGTGCTGAATACATATACACCTCAGCTGTTTCACTGTAGTAGAAGTGTCCAATTTTTAATTCTAGAAAGGCATTCCCGTTCCTTTTTTGATTTAGTCAGTCCTACCCCGTTCAACTTGTTCCCATATAGCGCATCTAATTCAAAAAGCTGTAATTTCATCCACTGAGAGAATAAACGAAGTGTTGGTAGCATCAGACGGCATCTCGTTACATGTATACACACTCAAAATTATATCCATTTCGATTGGCGCGAATTGAGTGAGAAGATTCTTAACTTAGTAAATATTCAGTTCCTAATCCGTGAATAAATTAAACTCTCGAAATCTCACCAGCAATATATTCCTAATTTAGAATTCTGCTTTAAGGCATGGCCATAAGCAAAAAAAAATGTTATTTAAAAATCTCAAAAATGTGGTAACGTAAACAATAACGAAATCGTTTTTCGCTGAGTCTTCAGCTGAAATCCTTTTGTCTGAGATCATATTCAGTCTCTTAATATTTAATATCATCTACAAAAGGAAGGGCTGAAACAATATTGGCTACACATTTGAAATTGAAAATTTCTATAAAAGAGTAGTGAAAAAATGTCCTAATTAAAAAAAAAACATTAACTTTCGCAAGAAGAATAAACTCATAAAGAACCCTAACTTCCAGGCCTAGAACATACATCTGCACTACAAAATACAATCTCATTTAAAGAATGCCCTGGTTATAAAAAAATATTTATAACTTACCTACACAACTATCACTAACGAAACCTAAAAACGTCTTTAGCATTTACTTTACTGAGATTTTTAGAACAAAGACCGCACCAAGAAGAGAGACCCCTCTAAACGTAATCTTAAAAGAACTAACTTAGACCGAAAAAAAGTCGAAAAACACTCCTGCGTGAACGACCCAAGCTGAATAATTTTTTTCTAGCAAACGAGCTGCAATGAGAACTGCCTGTGTTCCGGGCTGTGGCTATTACATAGCCACTAATGTGCTATGTAACCGCGCGTTCCATAGCTATGTTATCTTCTTTTGATGCAGAGACATAACGGCCAGTTCTGCTGCAGACCCAACCGAGTTCTCTCCACGGGAACCAGGAAGAGACGATTCCCTCATGTGATGGACGGCGCATGAGGGATTCGAATACAGGCCCTGAAGCTACTGACAAACTCACCAGGGAGGTTAAAATAACACACACTTACATTGCATTCCAGTAGGTCAAAAAATACAACATCACGGTGTTAGACGACCTAAAAAAACGAAAAATGAACAGTAAATATTGCAGCGCGCATTGGTGTAGAAGAACTAATAGAAAGTAACTGTGAATCTCGGTCGAGAAGCATAAACAGAAAACAAGAAATGACAGGAAAGGCGAGGAACTGTAGAATAGTCTCATCAGTAAAGGTGCTTCCGTCATCGTAGGTTTCACCCTTTGACTTGAAAACCTACTCTGCAAAGTGGACGAAGTGTATGGTTCATGCAATGAAAGAAAATGAAACGAAATCCTCAAAACAAACGGGTTAAGAACAATAAAATGTATTGAAAAAATCTCAAAAAAATTACTTTATTCAGAATCTTCTGGCACATCCTAGTCAGTTCCCTTAGTGAATATTTTGTCTAACTTCATTTTCGAGCATCATTAACTACAACTCTATCACAACAACTGCTATAGGGAATGTTCGTATACATATATTCACTGCGTATTTAAGAATATATAACAGATACGGGATGGTTTCGACATACCCTAATCTCTTAACTTCAACTACTCAAACAATTTTGTTTGTTAAGTTTCATTATGGAAACTGAAATCGAACTATCTTTCATTAAATATATCGTTATTCACGTATATATTTTGCCTTTCCACACTGGTACATATTTGCAGCAACTTTCCATTGAAACATTAAATCTCCTGGTTCTTAAAATCAACTCTTTGGAAACTGCAGGCAAACTGAATTCAAAGAATTTCCCGTTTCTTTTATACTAATATCGAGCATTGTTAGCAAGAGATTGTTACTACGCAACAATATTACAATGATTATTTATAACGTTTGTGCATTTTTCCGGTGTTACAAGATTTCTATTGTTATTTATACATTGTAAGATCGGTAAGCTGAAAATAAACCATCATGGCTGATGAGTGGACACAAGCGCAGGTACTTTGCATCCATTTGCACTAAGCCGAAGCGAGATTTCGACTTTCCCCACAAACGGGGCAACTCACGCATATCTGCAACAAAGCACGTGCAGTTACCCGGTTAGATGAGATCCTTGTCTCGTGATACGTGTCGCAGCGGTGAAGTTCATTTCAATGTATGTATCGAACAAAATCTATCGAAACTTGACATGCATTTGCTGTTTCTTTTGATCTCTTGTTCGCTCCAATTTCCTACCAAAAAGTATTACGATCAGTGAGAGATGTTTTGCGTATGGTGACCCAATATCTAAAGAATAAGATACTTAGTGAGTTAGATGCTCTAATTCGAATGATCGTCCTTTGGGAAAAACGACTGGACTTGTGCTTTAAAGTGAGGGCAGCCATCTCCACTGCATTAAACCATGCCATCTCCACAGCATTAAACTATCTTGGACACGAACACCAATATCTTGGACAAATAAATTCGCTAGAATATTCAGCATGTTTTAATAAATACCTTTTATAACAATTGGCATGAGTATACTTCAGTAACTTTGGTATAGGAGCAGACCGACGTCGGACATTTAACGTAGAATATCGTTCAGAGCATAAACACTAAGAAATATTTCTTGATAGAACGGAAGAGAAGACACCTTACCAATATTACCTTTTTGAATCACTACGTATATATGACCCAAATGTTAGTAGCCATCGTAAGCGTAGTGGTCTCCGTATTATAACGTAGAAAATAGAATTGCACGGCAAAGTTCTGTATTAATACCTCAACAACTTTCTCCCCATATTTGTAAAACCTTAGGTCTAAAACGCCTGCCCTTTAGAGAGTATTTGACGAGCTTGAAACACTGGTCACATTGCTTACTAGTCTTCTCTATTGCTAGTATTTCTGCCAAACAAATGACCGGAGGCCGTCACTTCCTGCGTGTTTGCATTCTTGCACATCATAGGAGAGTACTCTTCAGATATCCAGTGGTTCCCTAGTTGTGGATAATTACACTCATGTTCAAAATTAAAAGTATTTGCTCATTTTGTCGAATTTCTGAAAAACTAATGGACACATTTTAATGAAATTTGGTATGGGTACACTGTTATATAAGAGAAATAATTATAAAACACAACAGTCATGGTACGCACTTATGATCGTCAGTAAGGCTCATCAGCGCAGGAATGTCAGAAATCCACGTTGCAAGTTTGAATATCAAAAGGCTTTAATATGGGGTATGATCCCCTCTCACAGTCATACAGCCTTCACAGCGCGACATCATACTGGAAACGAGGCAGTTGATGAGTCCGTGTTTTCAGCTCCTGGATGGTTCTCGGAGGGGAATGGCGAGCTGCAATTGCCCTCCCAAGAGCGTCCCAGATATGTTCGATAGGGTTTAGTTCTGGCGATCGGGGTTGCCAATCCATCCGGCGAATATCCTCACTTTCAATATAATCGTCAACCAGGTGAGCCCTATGTAGACGAGCCCTGTCATCCATGAAAAGGAACCGACGATCAACTGCGACCCTGAAAAGCCGAACATAGGGCTGTAAGAAATCCTCATACCTCTCAGCAGTCAGGGAGCCACTGTGAAACACATGGAGAGGCGTGCGGCCGTCCAACTTGATGTCTGCCCGAACCATGACACCTCCGTTGCCATAGCGGTTCCTTATTCGGATTTTGGAGATAAGGTATCTGGTCCCAGGTTCTCTCTAGATGAAGGTATGTGAAGAATCAGTGTCCAGGCTGAATCGGGACTCGTCTGTTAAGAGAACGATACCCCACTGAAGTCTGGTACAAGGCTGATGTTGTCTGCACGATGCTAAACGCGCTCTGTTGTGTGCTGAAGTGAGCGGGTCGCAAACAGCGGGTCTTCTGGCAGGAAGCCTTCGGGAAACCGCAACCTTGAAACTCTCATGAAGCCTTCGGGAAACTGTAACCTTGAAACTCTCATGAAGCCTTCGGAAAACTTCTCTTATGAAGCCTTCGGGAAACCGTAAGCTTTGAAACTCGGGTTCCAGTGACGTCATGCAGCTCACGAGATAGCTGTGCAGCTGTAGCAGTCCTGTAGCGCTTCTCTGAAAGTGCCAAATAACGATCTTCATTGGCCGTCGTGGCTCTTGGAGGACCTTGCCGAGGCCTTCTCGATATGGATCCGGTGTCCTTAACCCATTAACGACCATAACGCCCAAAACCCCCTTACGTACAAACGGTCATAGCCTACCAAAACGCTTATCTAGAGTGAGTCAGATTTCCTACCCTAATGGTTCTTCAAAATTTTTCAACCTATGAGAATTTAGCAGAAGTCACCCTCGGTGACTATTGTTATTATTACACAAAGAAGTGAAACAACAGACAGTTTCTGACGTTATGGTATTTAGAGTGATACAGGGTTTTTGGGTCATGGCCGTTAAAAGGTTAAGCTGTTTCCACAAATTGCAAACGACACAGTTCGATACATTGAGCTCTGTAGCTACTTGCACTTGCGACTGCCCTGCCTCCAATCTACCGACGATTCTCCACCTCATTTCGTCATCAATGCTTTCGTGGCAACTCATGTTAACTTATTGCTTATGCAAATGAACCAACTTCTGCAAGAAACACAACGAATGCCGCCAAGGAGTACGAGCAAACTAATCGCGGAAAGTGCCACGTGTGCTTTTAATGCCCTCCGCTGTCACTGCTCCATCCACACGTACGTGTAGGCTTACGTATTTGACAGTGCAAATTTGCATTCTTATTCGGCGGCATAATTTTTGCCTTTGGTTCCGTAATTTTTGTAAAAATCGACAAAATGAGCAACTTCTATTAATTTTGAACACCAGTGTACCATTTATACTGTAACGTCGATGATATACCATTTCGCGATACGATTTAGTCCCTTATAGGGATTTAATATTTCGACAGATGTATAATTATGCACGCTCATAACTTTTCTTGTGCACTTTTTAAAGCTATACGTGTTTGAATTATAGACTTCTCAAAGGCATTTAATTGATATGATACTGTATTCCAATTGCGTGTCCATAAAGTTTGATTGTTTTTTAGATGTTTTAGGATTTTTTCTGTTGCAGTAACATTAAATATTAAGCACAACGCTCACAGGTGTTCATCAAAATAATGGGAACACTTTTTGCTTGTGGATACCGTTTTATTACTAAACAGCAGGCCCAAATCGTGCCTTCGTGACAGCAGCATTTCCACTAGGATTAAGCACAAGTGATGCACACAAGATCTTTCGTTCCAGGTATCCTCCCAAGTGTCCAATAACATCTAGTTCTGGAGATAAATGTGGCCAGTGTAGCTGCTACATCAGTGGAAATGAAACCTTTTTCGTCCTAATAGTTCGCCAGGACCACAAATTGACATGTTCGCACAATGCACGGCTACATTATGTTCCTGAAAGCAGGGACGGTCATTGGAGAACACTCCTACATCATTGGCAACGAGTGGCCAGCAAAATGGATTCGTACATTGTAGATGTGATATGGCACTGTAGAATAACCAATGGCCCTCAAAAATGCCATGATATACCATCCTACAGTATCAGAGACACACCACAATGCTTTACGGTAAAAATAAGCAGTAGGGCGGTAAGCTTCTTCAAGGTTTTTGCGAACGTTTACTCTGCTGAACTAATATACACTTGCTGCCTTAAAGTACGATAAAACCACAATAAGACCCCTTAAACACTGAATAAAATCAAATTTCTTAAACATTCTAAAAGCCCATTTACGTTTACACCGACGAGCGCTTTAGAAGTCTCAAGACCTCATTATCAAGTCACTGAATAAAGCCCCAAATCACTCGGAAGCAGCAAGAGTATATAGACGTAGGTTCGTTATCTCAATTACACGTCACAAGTTTATACATAGGTTGCCAATCTGAAAAAGAAAACTAAAGTCTAATATCCAGGTAGCAGCAAGAACAAAACACAAAATTGATTAAGGATGGTCAAGTCGTCTCAGCTTTTTGTTGATTCAGAGCAGGACCCATTCGTTGCTTCCAAGGGGTTTGGATGAAGGCTGGAAAATCCGTATTACAACAGGTGTCACAAAATTTCTGGATGTAGAGACTTTCCGCCAGAAATATGTTATATTTGTTTAATGAGGAGTTCAAGATTTTTGCATTTGTCCAGTCTGTTACGAAGCCCCGTCATTAATAACTGCATCGGTTAAAGCCGTGGAGATGTTCGCGGATCGCAGTGCATACTGATGTTCTTTAAGACGGATCTTCAAAGTCCTCAGGGTTGAGCCAATGTAGACATTATGTTCGCAAGCAGGATTCTGGTGGAGAAGAGGTATGGAATACACTCCCGGCTCGTTCCCGACGTAGACGGTATCTCGGTCGTGGCGAACCAAGGAGAAGACATTACGAGTGTTTATGCCAAATGAGAGATAGTGTTTATGGCATAATCCTTTCATGGTGCACCCTCGGTTTGATGAAAAATCTGATGATTAGACTTGAAATAGGACCTTTTCGCAATAAATCTAAGAGCTGTCAAAACAGATTCGATTTCAACAGGAGAAATAGAGGGGTCAAGAGCAAGCTTTGAACAACTAATAGAATGCACAGATGACAACGGGACACTAGGAAACAGAGAAACAACGTTAAGTGTCGCCATTATAAAATTCTTTCCTGGGTGGGTGAATGGTGCAATGCGATCGATTGTGTGAGTTGTACTGTTGATAGAAATAGAAAAATTCTGAGTGCGTGGTTTGAGGTACGAGGCCAGAGCCGCTTCGAAGGGGCGAATAGGGCTAGCATAGCCGGAAACCAATAACCTCATGGGCTGTCCCGCCTTCTGAGTTTTAAGTTTTCCAAAGGTCTCGGAGACCCTCGGTCCTACCGGTGGTTTCATTTTTCTAGAAACAGAAAGTGGAAGACAGCCGTGATTTTTTTATTTTGCTGAGTTCAACTATAGTCGCGATAGTTGGGTCTGTCTTGACCACACGGTGAGGCACCAGGGTAATAGCTTGTTCCATTTTTTGTTGGTAGTCCTGACTATTCATAATGATGAGTTGCTGTGCCTTATCAGCACCAAGAAAAGACCGAGTAGGGTTGCGAGATATTTCTAATAATTGGTTCCTGTTGTACCTCAGCCATAGTGAAATGGTATATGGTTGAGAACAAATCTTGGCAAGGTTATAACGAATGGGTTCACGTTCTGTCTCGGGGAGGTTCTTGACAATCTGTTCTAGTTGAGGAATAAGACGAGTTGGGTTAATGTGAGATACAAGATAACTGAAATTAAACCCTTTATTTAGTGCTGAGGTTTGAGGGGCAGTGAGTTCTACGGAACAAAGGTTAATGAATGAAGTAGGCCTAGTATTTAATCCATTAAGTACAGGCAAAAGAATTTATGTGATGATACCTGTTAGGGTTAAAGGCAACTAGATAGCAAAGTCTTTTAATTTGCCGCTTTTCGATGGCAGACCTCTCGGTTTGGAGAGATGTAAAGAATTTTGTAAGTTTGATAATAAATGTTAGTTGGTGTGCGATACCAGAAAGATGAATATAAGATCGATAAGTTTTCCGGTTTAGAAGCTCAGAATAACTATATTTCCTAGGAATTTCAGCACTTAGTCTCTTGTCTTCGGCGTTGGAAACGACGGATTGGTCCCTATGTGAGATAATATAACACTTGACCAAGAGGAACCTAGGAATTACATGCAGCGAGCGACAGTTAATCAAAATATTTTAATGAGTTT
The DNA here is from genome assembly GCA_039090855.1 of Macrothele yani. Classification (NCBI taxonomy): domain Eukaryota; kingdom Metazoa; phylum Arthropoda; class Arachnida; order Araneae; family Macrothelidae; genus Macrothele; species Macrothele yani. Next base: position 238,724 of record JAYWMT010000053.1, read on the forward strand.
CATTTATAATCAACTTACGGCGTATCGAGAAGAAGGTTCTTGCTGCTCACTCCATAGTTCGAGCAAAATCAATGTACAACCACTGTGAAGATTTATAGCATATTAAGAACTCGCAGCTAGATGAATAAGCCAGAATTTAATGTAACGTGTTGATTGTTAAACTAATATACACTTGCTGTCTTAAAGCACGATAAAAACCACAATAAGCTTCCTAAAACACCCAATAAAATCACATTTATTCAAAATTTTAGAAGCACATTTACGTTTACACCGACGAGCGCTTTCGAGGTCTCAAGACCTTATTATCAAGTCACTAAATAAAGCCCCGAATCACTCGGAAGCAGCAAGAATTTATAGATATAGGTTCGTTATCTCAATTATACGTCGCAAGTTTATACATAGGTTGCCAATCTGAAAAAGAAAATTAAAGTCCAATATCCAGGTCGCAGCAAGAACAAAAGAAAATATTGAATAAAGATGGTCAAGTGGTCTCAGCTTCTTGTTGATCCAGAGTATTAACACCACTAGTATTAAGGTATGTGGATGATATGTTGATTTTTTGGCCACATTCAAATCCCTGCTTGCTCAACTAACTCATAGGTTGTCTTCACAGTATCCTTCTATTCAGTTTACTCAAGAACAAGAGTTTGGGGGTGTTTTACCCTTCCTTGATATTCAATTAAACCGGAACTTAGTCAAAAAACAAATTTCTTATTCTGTCTATCGAAAACCCACTTTTATACCCTGTATCATTTCTTTTGAATCGGCTCATCGACCTGAACATAAAACCTCTGCTATTCGGTTTCTGATAGAAAGGGCGTTCATCCATTCTTCCTCTCGAAACCTCTGTGTTCAAGAACTCAAGAACATTGAATCTCTTCTACAGACTTTCGATTTTTCCTCATTTCACTTTCATCGTTTACTTCCTGAGCATTCTAGACTCCGCTTTTCGCGATTAATATCTACCAGACATCTGACTAAATATGTAGGGAAACTGGACTACCTTCCTCTTCTGGTCAATACTTTGAAAGGGATATGCCGTAAACACACTCTTCCATTAGGCAAAAACACTCGTAATGTCTTCTCCTTGGTTCACCACGACCGAGATACCGTCGAGGTCGGAATAAGCCGGGAGTGTATTTCATTCCTCTTCTCCACCAGGATCCTTTTTGCAAACTTAGGGTCTACATTGGATCGAACCTGAAGAATTTGAAGATCCGTCTTAAAGAACATCAGTATGCACTGCGTTCCGGGAACACATCCACGGTGTTAACCGATGCAGTTATTAATGGCGGCTTCGTACCAGACTGAACAAATGCAAAAATCTTGAACTACTCAATAAACAAATATAACATATTTCTGGCGGAAAGTCTCTACATCCAAAAATTGTGTGACACCTGTTGTAATACAGATTTTCCAACATTCATCCCAACCCCTTGATGGCGAGTCATGGGTCCTGCTCTGGATCAACAAGAGGCTGAGACCACTTGACCATCTTTAATCAATTTTGTGTTTTGTTCTTGCTGCTACCTGGATATTGGACTTTAGTTTTCTTTTTCAGATTGGCAACCTGTGTATAAACTTGTGACGTGTAATTGAGATAACGAACCTATGTCTACATATTCTTGTTGCTTCCGAGTGATTCGGGGCTTTATTCATTAACTTGATAATCAGGTCTTGAGACCTCGAAAGCGCTCGTCGATGTAAACGTAAAAGGGATTTTAGAATTTTTTAATAAATGTGATTTTATTGATTATTTTAAGGAGCCTATTGTGGTTCTATCGTGCTTTAAGACAGCAAGTGTATATTAGTTCAACAATCAACACGTTATTTAATTTTGGTTCATTCTGCTAGTGGTAGAAAATAGTCTGAAACATGATTCATCAGACCATAAGGTACTTTATCAGTCTTTAATATCCCAGTCTTTATACGCTTTGTACCATTTCAGTCGTCTTGTTGCATTGATGCTGGTAATCACAGGTTTGTGGATTGCTGGACGACCATAAATACCGGCACGATGGAGTTCGCGGGTAACTGTTATGACGGAAACGGAATAATTCGGGTGGGTTATGCTGTTTGCTGGTGCGGTGGTTTTATGGTTCCGTTTTACAATCCATGAAGGGTTTCACTAATCTGTATCTGACATCCTCGTCTGTATTCTACAGTTTGTACGCTCAGAAGCAACGCCATGTTTCTTTGGATAGAGAGCTGTCATTTTTCGGAAGCAGTTGCAGGATGCGCACCAACGATTGGGCATTTTGTGAGTTAAGTGACATCTGCCATAGTTGGCAATTACCACAAAGCAGCTGTTTCTATTTTTTTGAAAGTAGGGGAGAGTAGTTAACGAAAACAATGAGTGACCCATTGCGCTCTAAGCAGTCAGTCGCCGGTGCTTAATTTAGAGCCACTGGTTCCAGGGGAGAGAGAGAGAAAGAGAAAGCCAATGCCGGAAGACATGCACAGCATCCATGCTTCACTGGACATTGATATGTACGAATCTCGGAAGAATGATCAGAATCCGTAGCTCAGACAACTGCGCCACAGAGTCCCCAAAGAGCCGCTTCAAATGTGACTGTTTCAATGCTGCTTTATAACACACATCCTGCTCCACGTTTTAATATAACTCATATAAGGGGATACGTCGTCCGTGTGACTTGCGTACCGTGAACTGGGTGTGATCCAGTCGCATTGCCTATCTTAGTGTATTTTACAAAGATTCGATTTTAGAAGTCTCAGACGTGCACGAACAATTTAGTTTGTTTTAACGGTGCCTTTGTCTTCATAATTGTACGAACACCAAAATAATTTCTCCTCTACATGCGGATATCAAGACACTTAAATATCAGCTTTGTTGACAATTCACATTTACCTTGTAATAATCATTTGTTTTACTTTGGATTGTTGTCGATGACACTTTGAGGAGCGTGTTAAACTTGGATGCCTCCATTCCGCTGATTGTGACTTCAGTTCCCCCTAAAATACACGGGTCCATGTCTCATCAATTGCGACAGTTCTCTTCAGGACCGTGCCGCCCTTCCTTTCGAACTTGTGGAGTCGATCCTCTGACATGCTCATTCTGGATGTCTTCTGCTCGGTATTGAGTTGATGGGGCAGCCAGCATGCGGCGATTCTTCCTTTCCCCAGTTAGACCGACAAAATCCCGTGAACAGATATGGTGGACAAATTTTCCTGATGAACAATCTCCTCTACTGTCAAACGGAGATTATCTTCCAAAAGCGTTGCGACTATGGTGACAGATGTTTTGTTTGTCGCCGTTTGAGGACGGCTCGGCCGATGATCATCATGTATGCTACTTCGGCTTTCCCGAAATCGAGATGCGCAGCGAGAAATTCTGCTTCAACCAAGAGTTCCTACCTCACAAACGTCTTGCGAAGCATTATGGATATGTGTCAGGGTTTTAGACAGCAGATATTCTATTTTCTATTTTCAGGTAGGAGATCTGGTCTAACGTATGGCTCGACCTAAGCAGCTGCAAGCTTCCATTTCCAATCACTCCAGGAGAACAACGCAACTGATGGCGCGACATTCTGACACTATTTCGTTGCTGAGAATCGGACCTTGACATGAAGCAATCATTTTCCTGATTGCATAATCCATTTTCATATTAGAATAACATGTGCGGAACTTTTGTTATGACTCTCGCATGAAGTGCATTTGTACCTTGGTGAATTAATTTGTTAGTCTCAGATAAGTGGGTGAGGTACGCGCAGAAGCTTCACATGTCTCAGAGCGATCTACGAAAGATATTTTGCACGTAAACATGGTAGCATTTCTGTTATTTTTTTCAAAGAAGAGGGGACAGATGATCGTTGATAAAGAAACCACAACTCTATAGAGAAACACATCTTCAACTACTGCAGTTTGAGACCGAATTCCAAGGATTGTTTATCAAAAATAAATGAGTGAGTGCAAAGAATTAACGACAACTAAAGAGCAGCTGCTTTTGGTACCTCACTGCTGCTCCATATTTCAAATACGCTGCTTGACATAATAATGCTGCAGCAGAAAATATTTATCGGTGCGCTATGCAAAGTGGTCGGGATGTGTGGATTGTCGGGTTATAGAAATTCAGCGTGAGTACTGACTCGTGACGTATTCTCATCTGGAGATAACCAAGATCCAGCAGATGTCACAATGACCTCAGACACAGTGATCACTCGGATTGCCGGTCTAAGCGGGCGCATAGACCCGCACCTCTTTTGGAATCGCGCTGCTACTACTCAGAAAGACAGAGTCGAGATCCTTGCACCTATACATCGGGCCGTTTTGGAGAGCCTAAGGTCCAAGCTTTATGCTAACGTTTGATAATACCCAACTTCATCAATCGCATTTGATTACCGATATTGTCTTGGAGGAAGATATTGGCCGAATGTAGAGTCCACACAGTTTCCGTTATCGGAATTCTGTCGAACATATATGGGATATTCTAAGAAAATTCATTGGAGCGTGCCTGACTCATGCCAGATCACCTCAAGAACTCCCAACATCACTTGTTTGGAAGTGGTCAGTAATCCTACAAGACCTCATCAGTTTCGACATAAACAGTACAAGGAGTCATTTTTTCTTCTGCATGGATCACAGGGGTGATCAAACGTCATGTTAAAGCACCACCTTTCTCAACAAAAGACTTTAAATATTGTTCCATGTAAATTAAAAGATTTTGATATCGACACGTGCAAATTGTAAGATTAGGATTTCCTTCTGCTTGAGTTAGAAAAGTAATATAAAAATAAATATATATGGCAATTCATAACTTATCCTCCTTATTTGACTACATGTGTAGTTGCTTAAACCGCATCAAACTTCACAGTATTGAGAACAAAGGCTCTGAAGTTCGGTTACTTGATAAACATACTTAGCCCTTACGGGTTAGGGAAGTGCTTCTGATACTGGCCTTCATGCGTCTTTCTCCTCTATTATCCTCTCATTTTATTCACCTTATTGCGGCTTTCCACTCTTTGAGATTTCTTTAAAAAAATCTATAGTCCCCATTGCTTGAATTACATTTTCTTTGATTTTTCTCTTCGAATTGAATTTAGGATTTGCATATACTAGTGTCATAGTATTTATCGATTTGTGGAAAGGTTCGTGTGCGCAAAAAATTAAGAAAACTACAAGCTAAACTTCAACTGAATGATTCTTTCCAAATTTTTAACAAAAGTCAGTATCTATCAGTGTAGTTATTCTTCAGAAGGTACACGTGTGTGATTTGGGCCGTCCCTTATTTTTCGATGACCTTACGCATGCGCACGCAATGCGCAGTGGCAAAATCACCCATGACGCCAATAATGCACCAAGGAAAAAAAACAGAAAACATTGTGTTACTGAAATAAAAATCCAGTCGTATTTTTATGAGTTTCAGGCACAAATTCTACCATACACCAGTGTGTAAAACTTAGAGATAAAGGGAAAAATTTAAATAGCAACTGTACCCAAACACACTTTTCATTAAAGACAAAGTCTGGGAATAGCAGCAACAATGTATGCGTAATAATGGACGTGGTTCGCGTGCCCTCTGACCAAAACTCGCTTACGCAGTCCAACATCATCAATTAGGAAGAAGCAACCGAACGGCGTGCATAAGGGTAACATAGGTTGGATGAAGTTTGTTGTGTGTTAGGGACGAAGAAATGTCCCATCGGCCGCCCTGGTGGCGCAGTCGTCTAAACTTTGGCTCATGAGCTTTCGTCTGTGATCGGTCGGCATTCCAATTGTGGTGAGGCATGGATGTTGTGTTTCTCTTATGGCACTGGCCTTTCTCGTTTCCCAGGGACCAACGATCCCAAATTAGTGTCGGGCGTCACTTATGGCCCATGGATTTGTTCATGATTGTTTTTAAACTACTGATCAAAAAACATATAGCCCGTCGAGAACATCTTGAATATTTCCCACGTGCTCAAATAATTGAGAGGTTCGAAATCGGACAAAACCTGATGAGTGGCTTCCAAAAGTTCGGTATCTCACATAGCATGATATCGCATGGTTATTCTTTTTGCAGAATTATTGGCCTGGGTGACAGACTGGTTTGACTAATCTACAAAACGCCATTCCAGTGAGGACAGCTATTTGCCCTCACCGACCGGAAGGGATTGACAACAGTCAGTAAGTAACATTGCAAAACAACTGAAAATGGGCACAGGTTGAACAGTGTCGCAGTTCATGGTGACCAGGCGAGTACAAAAATACCGACGGTTTGTTCGATGACCAGTACGCTGTGTTTAATTAATAACTGTCTTCTGGAGATACCGTTTATATCAGTCCATAGATCATAAGGATTGCAGAGTTGTACAGTGAGGTACAGAAGAATTAATTTGCCAGAGCAGATTTATTCTCTCTATGGGTTATGGAACCTCAGGTAAAGTGGCCTGTGGTAGGCACACCTAATCCTTCGCCATGTTCGTCTGTTCCCAGGTGCAATTGGCCGAGAATTCTTGTCAATGGACGAAAAGGCGACACCGCATCGTACGGTGTCTGTTCATGAGATGATAGAAAGTGAAGACATTGAGTGAACGGATTGGAAGACATTCAAATAGCAACTTTACTATAAGTGGACAAACCAACTGTACCAAACCTGAATTTTATAGAACACTGGTGGTTAGTTCTGGCGGAATGCATTTCTTCACGCTAACACACAGAGGGAAATGTCCAAACACCGCAACTGCTATGCCATCTTTAATTTTTTTCCTGAAAGTTTCAGAGGATAAAATTGTTTGCCATACGATCATGATCAGGAGGGAAAATATGACCGGTGGCGCATTATATTTTTACTGTTTATCTTTAAACCTTGGTATTACCCATTAAGTGTAAGGAAAATTCTTCATAAGTACAGTTTTATAAAAACGATGAACAAAGAATGGGAACATTAAAAAAAAAGTGGGCGGACTTTAGAATTTGCCACTCCTTTTGCTTTCTCAGTTTCAAAGAATTTAAGTTCGACATGTCTTCTCCGATTTTGTTTTTAGTTATTATGACTTAATTATACACTCTGAGAAAATGTTAAAGAAGCACCAACTTTCCTTTAAGAAAACCTACGTACTCTGGGAGGTAGTATTGTTTTTGGCATTTGAAGTATTCCTCCTAATGCATATACATAACTGTACGGGCACATTATGATCATATAGAACTGTAATGGGGTTGTCATATGAAATTCCTGGGTCGTCATTTTTAAAAAACGTGTTCGCAAGTTATTTTCCCTTTAATTACGTTTCTTTCGCATTTTTAGGAAAGTGGGGTTGGGGGTGTGAAAGACGCTGGTTATAATTTCGCTCTGCGTCGTTTGCTGTCTTATGTTGGGAAGGCGTCTCCGCGATCTTTCGCTGTCTTTGCTTCTTCAAATTTCTAGTTAAGCATTTCTGGGGAAAGGTTTGAGGAAACTGTTTTCAACAGTAAAATGGTAAAACCGACCATGTCGCTTTCTGCTAGAAATTCGATAAAAATGTTAACCATATCAACATTTCTGTTACACATCTATTATAGCATCATCCATTTAAATGTGTGCTCTTTTTGTTTTTAATTTTTTTTAAAAATTTTTGCATTAACTAAACAAGCTATTTTGTGGTATTCTTTATGGTCTTGATATTGTTTAAATACACGTTTGAGTTAAACGTTAAAAACTCAAACATATGTTATCTTTGTAACAATAACTAACATGACTTGAATAACAGCGAAATTTCAAATATAGACATTTCCATTATTCGATTTTTACTATTACAAATCATTAAATGTATACACTTAGTGGCCACTTTATTATGACCACCTCCTCAGTATTAAAGGCAAAGGGCCACCTTTTGCCTTTAAAACTGCATCGATTCTTCGTGGCATGGACTCCACAAGATTTTGATAGGTGGTTTGTGGAATAGCACTTTCCAGGAATGTGCGATTGCAAGGTTGTGGATCCAGCTGTCTGATGGCTCGTTCAACTTCATCCCCCAAATTCTCAATGGTATTGAGATTGTGGGGCCACCTAAGCAAAGTAAGCTCACCCTCATTTTCCTGAAACCAATACGAGCACTATGGCAGGACGCATTATCTTGTTGAAAGTAGCCATTGGGATAAACCATCCACATAACAGGATGCACTTGGTCCGCAACGATGTTTAGATATGATGTGCCAGTCTGATGTTGATCAACACGAGTTAAAGGGCCCAAAGCATGACAGGAAAACATTTCCCAAACCATAACGATATCACCACCATTTCGAAGGTTTGCAGCCATGCATTTGGAGTCCATGCTTTTGTGCAGTTTCTGCCAAATTCTCATTCGGCCATCGGCAAGGTGGAACTGAAAACGTGATTCATTGGACCACATAATTTGTTTCCAAATATCCACTGTTCAATCCTTGTGCTCCTGTGCGAACTGGAGACGTTTTCTCTTGTTAACTGCAGACAGGAAAGGTGTTCGAACAGGCCTTCGGGCGCCATATCGCATCCGATGTAGTGTACGGAGAACAGTGCGTGCAGAGATCATTTGAGGGTATCCTTGATAAAGATGGTGTGTAATTTGCTGCACTGTTGCCCTTCTGTTGTCTTTTACCATTCTGGACACTCTCCGTTCCGCCCGAGCAGTCACTAGTCGATGACGACCACACGTTGCACGTAGAGACCCAGTTTTTTGGCTGACAGTCCAGTCTTTAAACACTTTAACAAAAGCTGCTCTGGAACATTTCACGAATTTGGCGGTTTCGGTGATACTCGCTCCGTGGCTCCGAGCTCCTAGAATAATCCCACGTTGAAAGTCCGTCAAATCGCATTTTTTACCCATCTTGTCACCCGAAATTGACTTCTACTACTGTCGTAAGCACTAAGCTTTCTTGTTTGGCCTCGTTTTCTGACGGCAACAGCGTGCAGTCATAGCTCATTTGCTTAAAACTGTCAGGTGGTCATAATAAAGTGGCCACTCAGTGTATAGTACCTGTCAAATGCGTATATCTTCTTCATCATCCAAATAATTAGCAACCAGTATCGTTCTTCCAAAGGTAGAACGATTCATGTACCTTGCTTATTGATATATGACGCTCGAGACCTTTATTCATCTTGAAGCCTTGGGAAGTTCAGCATTAAAACCCACGTAACGGCCGGTTTGTGTGATTTTAAATTGAAATTTTTTATGAAGTACATGCTTTTGTCTTCGCGACTAAGTAAAACACTTTCTGCAAAGACTTAAATATTTTAAGAAATCACTTAGCTTTCGTATCTTCATTACAAATTTTGAAGATGACAATCCGATTTTTGGTGTAAATGCGACAAGGATGGTAAGTTAGATAATATCCTGACTTACATCCTAGTCATATTTACATCAAAAATCGGATTGTCATCTTCAAAATTTGTATTGTACGGTGTAATCCCGTATTCCATTCATGATTCATCTTCATGAGTAAACTGTTGCGAAGTTTCACATTAGGATTCATGTAATGAAATAAATGAATCAGTCCAATTTAAAATCCTGATTAGGATCACGTTTTAGAAACAAAAGTGGCTGATCATTTCATTTCACTCTGTGCGTACGGCACGCCCCAGAAGAAAGAAAATGGACTATTCTGAACTTCGTTTCTCAGTGATAACCAGAAAAGCTTCATGTGTGAAGTTACTGAGCTTAATGATTTTTCATTGCTTGTTTTCTTGTAGGAGTTGGTAAAGCAATGAAGGACGATTAATCATAAGTTAGATTCTCATTTCGTGCCCTACCTGATTCGTCTGGTGCAAATAAAATGCAATAATTTAAGTTGCGAACAATTATAAATTATTCAGCATAAATATGAACTAATACATACATGACAGTGCACCCTGTCATGTATGTATTCAGTACAGGAATCGTAGGAAATTTCGTTTGGACATTTTGTATTAGAAATGGGCTTTCACGACAGCTACCGTGTCGTGCAAACCCATATCTAATACAAAATGCCCAAGCCAAATTTCGTACGATTCCTCCACTGAATGTTTTGGAGCGTAAATACCGTGGATGCCTTGGATATTTTGCTTTCCATTTATTTCCGGCTGCTATCTCTTGCTACCACTATGTTAGTGTTGAAGAACATTTCAGAACGGAAGACATGCTATTTTTTTCTTCTTTCGTTTAATCGTTTCATCATTATGAACAAATTACCTACTGTCCGCCTCTGAAAGAGAAATACATATTCAACAGTTAATTTCGGAATGTATTCCACTTCTATGCTGCCATCTATCGGTATCCTATACCTTAGAAGCGTTTTTGGTGAACATTATTAGACGACACAGAGATACTTGGTGGCACACAGATTGAGTTTTCTAAAATTGTGCTCAGTATATCACAACCTTGTCCACAACACCAGATTGCATATCTTTGGGTAATAATTACTCGCTATAATAGCAATTCGATGATTTTTCGTAAGCCTGAAGTTGTTTTGCGCGAGACGTACTACACCGCACGTTGAATAAATGCTTTTAAACCAGTTAGGCCATGAAATACAAGTGTGAATTTTGAATCACATTTTTTTAATTCACGTTGACTTAGCAACTAGAGCCACCTTTCATATCAATAGCTTTGAACTTCAATCTGCAGTTTTTTTACGTATCAGGAAACTACATATCAGTCAATGCCGGCAGTTCACCAACCTTGTTTGATAGAACGTACACTAAGGCTTTGCTGTACCTCCATTGAACACTAAATATCGATTGATCTCCAACGCAGATAGATGGCACTGCGGTGGTATCTTCTAAAGAAACAAAAGATTCTCCTTCGAAACTCGATGCAGTTGAAACATTTTCGCACAGGAGGCGTGCAATTATAATCGTGTGAACCTAACTGAATCCGGAAAACAAAGTTTTTTAGTTTTTCGTTTTCTCAATTTGCTGTGTGCAATTGCAAGGTGAAGGGAGGGATCTAATTATTTTGATATTAATATGGTTTGTAACCATTTATTATTCCTAGTAATAACGCTGATATTATCCTACATATAACTGAAACTCCTATCGGTATATGCTTGTTGGTATCACAATAAGTCATTTGAATAAAGTCATCCATATACTTCAGATCGCTGGATATGAATGATTATCGTTGAGTTTTATGACATGTTGTTATCATCACTTTTACATATTTTTAAAAATGTGAAGATAGTATCTTCCACATTTCCTAAACTTATCAGTGAAAAAACGCAATACCCTACATATTAAAATAATTAATACATTAATACTTACAACTTGTGAAGATCACAATCCGTTATTTGGTGTAAACATGACAAGGATTGTAAGTCACATAATATCTGAAAACTAGAAAATTTTGTCGTCTTATAGCAGGAATCGAACAGCGCCCGGCTATGCTAATCACCACACTACCTAAAACGACCAAGTCTGAAGTTTCCGATTAATTTGAATATAACCATCACAGGATTCGCTAGTCGAAGCAGATGTTGACCTCAACACACCTGGACGAAGTAAGAGATTAAATGCGATATATCCTCAATTTTTATTATATGAGTTCATCCGTTGCTTTCACACAAGTACGGCATACTTACGGTGTGCCTGGGGATACTTCCCACCTATTCTTACTATCCCTAGAAATTCTTTATTTCTCTCGGCAACTTTAGTCGATTGTTTATTAGATAGGAGACATTATTACTGGCTAAATAAAAATTTATTAACCTCTGTAACTGAAGCCGAGAAAGATAATTTTAAAAGTTTAAAAGGCATTTCACGTTGTTTCCCTAATGACTTTCCGTTCACTGTTATTTCTCTGTTGATTTTCCATTCACTGTATTTTCATTTTTCTTGATTTTTACAGAATTTCCTGCAATTGCAAATATAATGTTTTCTTCTTTACACTTCGCTCATTACTCGAGACGTGCTTGTTCGGGAAATCTGAACATTAAGCAGTGTTGATCCTATTACGTTCACAGTCGTTTTGGTTGTGCTTTTAAATAATTAATAAAAACGAAGTAAACATTTATCTGCCAAAAGGATATTTTACCACCAACTTCCAATTGTCATTCATAAATTCCTACAACGCTCACTTGTGCAATTTCCAGTTCATTGTAAATATTTATTGTAACGGGATATCAGAATATATTAGAAATCGTACTACAGCAATTTTCGGATGGATCCTTCTGCAAAATAAACGGATTAGAATGAAAACTGGATAACTGCAGTTTTTCGTTGTTCAGAATTTGTCTACCAAAAATCCTGCCAGAGTTCTTTTGACTATGTTAGCTGCGAAACAAAAAGCTTGGGAACGTGGCGATCACTGTGTTAAAGGAATTTATATTCTTTTCCTCATTATGCATACCAGTTTCAGAACCCATGACGTTTTTCAGCTAAATGCCGAACCTCGTGAGTAGGGCGATTCCTGTTGCGGATGAGTCGCAGGATATCAGTAAAAATAGGCAACTGATAATTTCTCTGACACATTAGAGCCCAGAAGATGCTTATTTTTAAGTGGTGAAAACTTTGTGTAACGATACAGCATTATTTTTTAAAACCAAAATAAACAAATCATTAACCTCAGGTTGGACTCAAAGACGAGAAACTACGATACGAGTTTGTTCTGAAGTTTTGCTGCCATCAAGTGCGGTTTGCAGGAAAATTCCTTTCAGATTTACATAGTCCTTGCTGATAACAATTGCTAAACCAGAGAACGAATCATCTGCCAAGGAACCACTGGAAAATAATGAAAAGGTAATGAGTCGAGTGGATGACCAGCAATTGGTTCGCCTAAAGTCATAAGAATTGCTCTGCAGAAAACACGTACCACATGGATGACATAAACAGTGTTCTTTAATCTTGTAACACCTGGATCTTAGTGGAAGCATCTATCCATCGTGTTGTGTTTAATGAGCCCGAATAAGACAGTGGAATACTGCTCAGAATCTTTTTTGTAATCAACAGCATTTATCTTGCTGTCCATTAGCAAGGGAGCAGGTCCGCAATTATCGGTGTGTACGTATCTATTTTCTGGAGCTGAAACATATTTTAAGGAAGGCATCTAATTTAGGCCTAAGTAATATGCTCTTATTGGATGCTCGTATGATAGGAAATGCGACTGCTTTGTTCCTTATATACCTGTCGCTAAGCCATTCTGCGCTGAAAGCAGAGAACTGCTGATATTATTTCAGTAATTATGTGTGAGTTAGCCACATGTGAGAATAACAAGTTAGGCACTAAATAGTTTTTTCTTGTGCATTGTGCTCTTGCATTTTGACCCTAGTCTGTTTTGTTCCGCTTCATTTTCCCGTAACTTTTGTTTTCAAAGATCAAACTGACGCCACGAATATTTCCATGGAGATGTCAGGACCGCGGTAGCTTAAAATATTTTATTTATTAACGGTAATCATACACACAACGGTGCTTCCTGATTAGCGTTTTTAGCAACATCCTCTACGCAGCACCCGTAAATTCGAATAAAGCTGACGTTCGCGAATACTTTTTCACATAAAACGTCAAAAGCCGATGATTGTTTTAAAGTCTTTTCTGCGTAAATTAAAACGAATTAAAAAATTCTGAACGTCTATTCTAGAGCACCAGCTATGTGTTTCCTGCGGATCGAAATAATAATATATGATTCTTTCGTGGGAAATTTTGGGAAATTCAAAGGTAATTTCTTAAGAAAACTTTGTTTCTACTTTCTTGTTTCGTAAATTTATTACTTTCCCTGAGAAACAAATATGCGACTTCAAGTCGGAAGCCAATCTGAATAATTTAAAATGATGTGATTTGGACCTTAATTGTTTCATTTAGACTAAATACATACCAACCGCGTTAATGCTTCAGTTCTTCCTCTAAAGTAAATTTATGTTCTGGTTAATGAGGCAAAATGAAGTGCAATAGAAATGTAAAAAGAATCAAATTTCAACTCACTTGAAATGTAATTGCATGTCCGTATAAAATAAACGTTTTCTACTAAATCGTGATTGCACTAGAGATGAGTCGTTTGCGACTGACCCGTTCCAGGTGACTCAATCGACAAAGTGAACGAACAGATCCCGTTCTTCGTTTGCATCGGTTATCGAGTCGAGGTTCCGAAAGACATAAAAGATCCAAATCCTTCACCATTCCCTTCGTTCGGAGCTGGCACTTCATTGCGTATTGATTTTTTCGTGTAACTAGAGCCATCTTATAACCATTTTATCTTAGGTTTTATCTAATAGTTTGTAGTGAAATGAAGATATCAAATATATCGCATTTTTTAGATTCTATGTTTGTTTTATATTTTGATTTTTTTCATTACGGGTTCACTCACGAGATAGGGACACAAGCTTAGAACTCTGACAGAACAGATGTATATTAATAAATACGAAAGGCAGTATTTGTACTGCCTCAGAAGGAAACAATTAATTATAAAAATAGTCACACATCACTTTAGAACGTATTTCCATTTCGTTCGTCGGTCCCCCACTGCGGGATGAGTAATAAGCTGGTGTTCAGAGCGCATCATATTTGCTCGTGTTCGTCCCTCCAGTTCAGTTCGTTGGTGAGTCAAACGGGAGTTGTGTAACATTCATGTTTCATTACTATTTTATGTTGCCTTTAGAAGTAATTTTATAAATGTTGATTTTATCCCTACTAGGTGACATTTATTATAACGGAAACGTTTCGTTTCCTTATGAACAGAAAGGTGTTTATCTGGCAGAATAAATCAGCTGATTATGTGAATTAAAAATCAATTGACTACGTGCCCAGGAAGAACAATCTGATGATGAGAATCAACATCTTAAAACAGTCTTCTGAGTAAAGACATTTCCGTTGGAATAAATATTCTATAATATGGTCTGCCAAATGATTTTTTTACTTCCCTTTTTTAGTTAGCGCTGGCGGGAACGCCAATTGCTCTCCACATCATGAGTGTGAGCACCTGTACGGGGATCAACAAAATTTAGAGAGTGGCTGACTGTTGGATGTTCAAATCCTAAGCTTGGCAGTTTGCAATAGCCGTCACACTGGTCCATCGTGACTGTGCACAGGAAAAAAGGCGTCCTAAACAACAACAAAAAAGTTTACAGGCTCCCTTTACAAACCAAACGATCAGAAATACACCGATGCCAGTGGAGTAGCCAGAAATTCCTTAAGGGGTGTCCATTGATTTGGTTCATTGGTGAAAGCCTTTATTTACATACACACACACACACACACACACACACACACATATATATATATATATATATATATATATATATTGCTTTGAATTCGTACTCAATACACCCTCAACGTTTGGGGGGTCCATACCCGTGGACTGTTCCCTTGGCTACGCCTCTGACATGAGTTAACAGATGCCAAGTAAGAAAGTGCGCGCTATCCAAAGAACTGACGTGCTGCCATCTATCAGACGTTTTATATTGAAACGAACGAAAGGAACGGGCCTTTTGAACGGACCATTTTAGTAACCCGATCTGAAAGATCTGGATCTCGTAAACGACCGAATCTGCACACCTGTGTTCACCTTTATGAAATCATTAATTATTCACTTGTTAGCTAATTCTGGGCAAGCAGTTTGGTAAAACAGTAGCGGTAGATTTTTCTTCTTTGGGTGCACTGTAATTTACTACTTAAACCCATCACTGAGAAACAAAAAAACTTCACGACACACACATTCCATAGCAGACGGTCCTGAAAGATGACACCTTTAGAAATTAAAGGAAAACAAAAGTGATAACTTCCATAGCACGATATTTGACGATAGTGTTATCGAAGTTATCAATTTTGCTTTCATTGAATTATGTGATCATATGTAGAAGATTTTAGGAAGGAAGTGTCTGACCCCAGGTCTTAAACAACCCTTAGAAATAGGAAGTTGGGCGATTTGGGCTAGAGTGCCCGATAGGTAAGTGACACGGAAGCGAAGTAGAAAGCCGCCCTTGTTTATTATCGGGTGGTCTGTACCCGGGGTCAGACGCACGGCGAATATTTAGTAGATCGAACCTGATGTCCTTTCCGTGTCAGTCACGAACGTTGCCCACCAGCGGCCCTCATTGAATTATAATCACATGTAGAGGATTTTAGGAAGGGAGTGTCTGAACCCTTAGAAATACGAAACTAAGAGATTTGGGCTAGAGCGCCTGATTACAAAGTGACACGGAAGCGAAGTAGAAAAACGCCCTTAATAATTACTGGGGGTCCGACGCACGGTGGGTATTTAGTGGCAGTCACGAATGTTGCTTACTCGGCCACCCGTGGTCCCTCATTGAATTATGAACTTAAACTTAATTAGGTATATAAACTTTTATTAATTACATACTGCAAGTCCATATGAAAAATCAGGTTTTCCATGTAACTACTCTGAATTTCTTTGAACATGACAATTATATTTGCGTTTGCCATAAAACGAAAGTATTTATTCTTAATTTAATGACTGATAAGATATTATAGTTTTTCACTTTTACTGTCAACGGTTTCACTTGAGTACCATACTTGTATTTTTTGCTAAAAAGCTTTACAACTTTAAAATTGTCATATTTTATGTCGCGTCTTCAATAAAACATTTTAAATACGAATTTGAAAAATCTTACTTTTGAACGGGCTTATGTTCTTAGCGCGAAAGAATCATTTTGAGGCTTAACTATGCTTAATGTACTTGAAACCTCAAAATATCAACATGAGCCACTGTGTCAAGGAATTAGGGATTAACAGATCTTTGCATTTCACAAGTCAGAATATTTGAAATATTAACAGAACTCATCACCACTTGATTTTTAGAGCGTAGCCTTTTTTATTTTTAAAGTACAAGTTTTTATGGGTCTGTACACTGCCGTGACCGTGTGCCATACTGGCAGAGCAGTAATTATTGTATATTATTAGCATTTTTGCTTAATTAGGGCTACGTAAACCTTTGCTTCGTAAAATCAGTTAACCTTCCTGAAGGTGCTTCAGAGGGTGCTTGCTTGCACAGTAGTTTAAATATTATTGAAGGTATGCTTCATAAAATTCCCCAAAACTAAACTTTAGCAATGTGAAGGACAGTCCTGTTTCATGGAATTCATTCGATCGTTTGGTTGGCTCTGGTGAAACTTACGGCATCTTGCATTTTCTTGGAAAATGGCCGTCGGTGGTTACTCAGTGAGGGAAATTAGAAAGAAGATGTAAAAAGTCTATGACCATGTTCTAAAATATTTTCTGCCTGTTGCACGTGGACTAAATAGAGAATGATGCTAAGTGAACAATCTTCGTAAAGACTCCAAAACGGTCAGTGAGATATATACACTTTGAAGACGAATGATTGCGTCTGCCGAAGAGTAAGAAGATGAACAGCTTTCCGACGGAAGTGATTTGCCGTGTAGTGACATGTTCACTGATGCCGCTGAGTTTTTCTGCGTGCACCTCGGAGAGAGCGAGCTGACTGTGGCTTTCTCTCTCTCTCCCCGCTCACTCTCAGAGTCCCTTCAAATTTATGAATCACCAGCAGTCTGATGGACGTCGTCTGACATCGTATACTTAGCACGGTGTACGGTAACGGAAATACTATGTATTCTTACCTGTGAATGCTCTATAAACTAACAAAGTCAAATATTTTTCGCATGACAGTTCCTATAAGGATACAACCTGTAATTCCCATTCCTCAGCTAAGAGAACTTCAAAATACATTAAGTTGTGCGCATTTTGGAACCAACAACACTTTAAGAGTGTTTGGCGCAAATCTAAAGGCACATCTTTTGTGTAAGTAGTTCTGAAAAAATTAGTGTCAGTATATCTGATAAAATAAGAAGTGGTGTGTCATATATCGTGTCTCATTACATAATAAGTTTTCTGACCTATATTCTTCTGAGGAAAGTCTACATGATCTCGATCGTCTTCGCTTCATAAAAAAAAAGAAACACGCTTTTAGTTCCACAGCTGAACCACCTTAAAGAAAAAACGTTGAAACAAATTAGGAATTTCGGCAACAAAACACCCGACAGTACTCTGGAGTAAACGGCTACAGCTGTAAGTCAGAGCGAAGGAGTGCACACTGAGGGGCTGACATCTCTTCGCCGATAAAAACTAGTTGAATTGGCCGAATTTCAGTAGAAAGTTCATGAAGTTTGTCATCTTAATGTGGAAACTCAAAAGTTTACCTATCCTGAATATAAAATGTTATTTGTATTTACCTCCTTTTTCATTCACAAGGTAAGGATTCAATGTAATCAATTTCTTAAAAAAAAGAAAGAAAAGCACTAGTTTTAAAATGACTTAGGAAGAATAGCAACGCTTAATGTGAATATAACGGGACTCTCGTTCTACGCTCCCCCTGCCTCCCAACTACAAATCAGTCTTCATCCAACAAGTTATGTATTTAGTACGGCTTTAATTGCGATTCTTTATATGAACTGATGACATAATTTCCCGGCCCCGCTCGTCCTTAGCTTTTCACCCCTTCTCAGATCGAATACTTGGTGTTACGGGTCAAGAAGCTGCATTTAGAGGAACGCTACGAGCCCTCAATAATGTAGATATTGCAGCCAGTGCATGGGGTGTGCGCAGAGTACTTGACACGTATGAACTGAGTCCCTTAGATTGACATTCAGGGTTGTGTTGGAAATGCGGCACTTTGCATACAGAAGAAGGCGTTTCACAGGGAAAACAAATTGGTTCAAAAAATAAATGGATTAAAAACTTTGGTGTTCTTGCCAGCTAATTTTCATGAGTGGAGGAAAATTTATCAACTGCTGTGAGATTAGTTAATGTGCACCAGATTAACTGTTCTTGAATTAATTATTCTTTCATGTACTCCAAATAACTTTCGTTTTCGCTTCGCAGACAATAAAGGCAAAGCTGTTTGACAAAATGAACTTATATTTTCTGTCTGGACGAATGCATCTGTACCCCAAAGTTTTATTTTCAGCATCAAGGTATTTCATCGAAATCCATAACAACATATAACGTGTTGGCAGAATATAAGCTTTTAAGCGAAACATTTTAAAACGAATCATATTTAAATTAGAATCAGAATAGATACGACGAAACAAAATGAATTGAAAGACTTGGAATAACAAAAGTTGCTTAGTGATTGGTTCAATAATAAATATTGAAAATAATTCAAAACACTTATTTGCTCCATCAGTACAAGTTTCATGCAGTGTCTATTAAGTGCGTTCTTCTTTGTGTCTTTTCCATACGATAGGCTCATGAACATTTCATTTTAGTTTTTAGTAATTTAATGGAAAAAAAAATAAGATGAACTCAAACTGCTCCGGTGTGACCTTTTTTTTATACATAGTGAACATGTTCGCCGTTGCAATCGAAGGTCTTGAAGTATTTAGACCATGGAGGTAGGAATAAGTGGAGAAAGCACTATCCGTTGGCTCAATGCAATCCAATGGAAGCCAGCGAACGTCACTCCTGTGATAACACGGCAGCCATCTTAAGCCTGACATGAGCAGACTATGCAATAGCTGTTAGTGCTGTGCGAGGCATGAAGTTGGCAATTTGCTTTTAATATTAATAAATGCGCCCGTCTTTATTATATTAATCGTTATTATACTGTTCTCAAGGATATTATTAGTTGATTTACCAATGTTTAGGGCGTTACAGCTGGTTCCAGGTATTTAGAATTTATTAAACATTTCGCTGACTTCTGTGGAATGAGCGTAAGTACAAGCGTTTTTCTCATTCTGTAGGTAAAACCGCCGTGCAATTTCATAGTTTTTTAAGTTGTGTGTATGATAATTTACGTTTAGTAACGGGTTTTAACCTAATTTTAGTGGCGATTTAGCGAGATCTGCTCTGTTAAAAGGAAGAGAATGTGATAATGTACGCAAATTAATGTTAAGCTGTAATACCCCAATATTACTTTAACATAGATATATTATGATTTTCTCTTTTTCACCTGTGAACATGCACATGCCTTGAAAGATTACTTCTCCGAGGAAACTCGTTCGAACATACATCACATTGGTAAGGTTTTTCACCTGAATGAAAAAGCATATGCCTTCAAAGATTACTTTTCTGAGCAAATGGCTTAGAGCACACATCCCATTGATGAGGATTTTCACCTGTGTGAAAAAGGATAGGTTGTGAATTGTTTGGAGCGTACATCACATTGGTGAGGCTTTTCCTTCGTGTGAATGAGTAAATGCTTCGCGCACCTACTGTGGTTCAGAGGAAACTCTAGAACATTTATTCGTTAATTGTAACTTTTCAAAACATATCTGGAATTAGTTACATCAATTATTAAATCATAAAGATAAATTTTCGTCTCACCAAATCTTATATCATCGTCCTCTTTCCTGCTCTGAATCCAAAAATTAAATAATACATCATGTAATTGCAATTGCAAAATATAACATTAGGAAAAACAAAAACGCTTTATCTTTTGAGCAAAAATCTGAAAATACAGAGCAGGTCAAAATTGCCATAAAATATGACCTTAGACGATATTTGGCATTTGAAACCAGAAATAACGGTGCTGAAAAGACCTTTAATAAATGGAAGCCTTTGGCACTAGTTACTTATAAGAAAGGATCGAAAGTTGTTAATATTATTATAAAGTAACTTATTTTAATTTTAAATAATTGTAGCTAAGATGTTAAACGATATAAAACTTAAAGTTATGCCATTCTCTTAAAAATCATTTTATTTCGGCTGCCGATATAATTTCAGTATTTTGTTCAAAATATTTTAATATAATTTTTAATTCAATTTTTACTATATTGTTAAGTTTTCAACAATTTATTGAGGAATAGCAAAATATATATAATAATTCATTCCACATACGTGAATATTTTAGATGAATAATACAAATAACTCACTAACAATAGTAATGTAAAGCATCCCTTGATGTTTTTTCAATCGAATCTTTCATATTTCCTTTGCTATTGTTTTACATCACTTTACTATCGTTTCTTGTTTTCAACAATTATTTTGCTTATTCTACTTTTTGCAGTTTTTTGTCCTGAAATGCCTTTGAAAGGTACCTCATACGTTTTGCAGAGTGTTTTTCAAGGTGATTCCTAAATAAATTGTATGCGTCCTTTTGCAAGCGGTCACTCTTGCGCAGGCTCCCGCCTCCTCAGTTGGTTGTCTGCTCTGGATGGAAGTATGAGAAAATGTTAGTTATTACAGGATCCACTCTTACGAACAATTCATATTTCAAAACTAAAAAAAAAAAAAAAAAATTAAACACAAAATTTTATTCTTTACTAAAATTATGCATGAATGTGCGAATAAATTCTAAAATAAGGTAAAATATTAATAATTTTCTAAAACCGTTTTTTAACAGTCTATCATGCGCCGGTCTTTTGTAAGTTTTGGACATGAGGTATAAAATAAAGAAACAGAACACTTTTTAGCATATTGCATGGAACATACATCACATGTGTGAGACTTTCCCCGTGTGAATGAGTAAATACCTAGAAAGAACACTTTTCTAGCAGATCGTTTGGAGCATACATCACATTGGTCTGAATGAGTAAATGTTTCTAAAGATCACTTTTTCGAGCAAATTATTATTTTATTATTTTGGCTGAAGGTTTTGTGACATCCGTCAGCAACACAATGGGCTATAAGCAGTTGCCCGTCCCTAATTTAGGGTCACTGGTTCCAGGGAAGAGAGATAGCCAGTGCCGTAAGTCAAACACAACATCCATGCCTCACCGTGATTCAAACTCGGGCTTTTCTAGGTCGAGTGGTTACTAGCCAGTGCTTAGACTATTGCGTCCATGGGGCGATGCAGATATACTTCCGTTGCATATAAAATGATATCTGAAAAATATTTTTTCTGGAAATATTTATTCACGAGCAAAATAGTATTATTACCTACGAAGAACCAGAAACATGATTTTTTCGCAATTCTAGAGGACAGATACGCCCAATAAAATCTGTGAGCCTTTGTTCTATGTAGGGAACCTAAGACATTTCTTTACTACTAGTTGAATTTCTACAACTAAATAGATTTCATGATTCACATATTTCAAAAAGGTTCAAGAAATAATTTTATCGTAATGGATTTTAAGTAATAGAATAAAACGGTCATCTCATCCACCGTAATTAAATTCTAACAGTATATAGTTTTTAAAATAAATGTATATATAGTAATTAACTAACTGCATTTCGAGAAACAAAAAATTCGAAAATTTACTCAAACCTTTGCCTTCGCTTGTATACGTAAATACTATTCTTTCCGTTTGGACAACCGTAAACCAAGTTCCACTAAAGTGAAAATCGTTGTTAAAATCTCGTTTTTCTATGCTGTCTCATAAATTGAAACAACAATGTACATTTCTAGAGTGTTTCCGAACATTATTTAATTAGGTTTTACATAAGCGTAGCTATATCTCATTTCAGTCTACGTTAATTACAAGAAACAATTCTAAATGAGATAAAATCCTTTACAAAAATCTATTTTGATGCTATTCATTTCTTGTGAGTAGTTTACCATGCGTCGTTCCAAAACTGGACTTCTTCTCAGCATCCCAAAAGCGGTAAAGTCTATTGAATTGAGCTTTCAATAGACGTATAACACGATTGTTTGTAACCTATGGATACCTAAGACCAAAGATCACCAATCCCGTCACTAAATAACTTGCGATTCAGATGTTCTTTCGCTCTTAAGGTAAGATTTTATCTTGCGCATGCGCACATGGTCTTTTGAAGCTACACGTTTCCTCGATGTCAGTCATTTCTTTCTGTTCGTCTAAATAATAGTGATAAATACTGTTTTTGAAAATTTAAAGAGTCGAATTACTTTCTATTGTCGCCTCCGCAATTTAGTAAATAAATACTCATTTTTATTATATATTTATCTTTTTTTTTCCTTTTTTTGATTGGAGGTTTGACAACCAACGTGAGCAACTCATTGTGCTATAAGCAGTGGCCCATCCCTAATTAAATGCCACTGGTTCCAGGGAAGGAGACAGCCAGTGCCATAAAACAAACAACACCCATGCTTCACCGGGATTCGAAACCGGACCCTTTTCGGTCGAAAGTCATAAGCCAGCGATTAGACCACTGCGATATTATATTTTGCTTCGTTGGTTTTAAGACCATAACGTTCAAACGTTCATTAATCCACGTACCTCTCAAAGTCAGAAGGAAACCTTACTGTTTTTTGTTATGATTGAATTCCACTTAGAGTGCATCCGATTGTGGCTTGCTGTGATTAACGCGGGTAAATGTAATGTGTTGTACGTAAATAAATTGATTCACTCATCTTATTTCACACCCACAAAGATCTTGAGATGCGAAAGATCTTATCAAAAATTATCTGCAGAGAGTAGCAGGGTACTTTTGCGATTTTTTTTTAAATTTCCTGATTTATATTTCAGTGTGAAATTTAATTGAAACTGCACTCGCGCAATTTTTTTGAACCATGGATTTAGTTTTGAAAAAGCAGCGGGAACGTTTGGAACTGAGTAGGTTCCAACGAAAGACGTTTGTGGTTAAGCCACGTACCTAACTTTTACTCTCAGCAAGAATTCAACAGAGATCTCATTACTTATTTTTTCGTTACACTGAAAATTTTTACTTGAGATTTACTTTACCAGGTTTGAAAAAGATGTTTATAATCACAAATCTTCTTAAAGTAACCGAGGATCTCAAGAAGCAAAAAACATTCCTCCAAACCTGCAACCCCCTCCCATGAAAAACTTTTTATTGCCACATACGATTTGTAACAACGCCAACTCCCAGAATGGAAACTGCTTCAAATGAGGAAGAAAACCAACTTCTCAGTTCTTATTCAAAACGCTTCAACTCAAATTCTTCGAATACAACACTTTTGACCCTAACTTTAGATAATGTATTTTTCGGAGTATAAAACACCACCTTTTTTTTCGAGAAAAAATTAAGGAAAATGCTTTTAAAAAATTCGTATTTAGGAAACAATATGATATTTAAAGATTTTTATTTTGAAAAGAATAGTGCATAAAAACAGTAGCTTATGAATCATCAAATATTTCAATTTTTTGAAACATTTGAAGTGTGTGATTCCGCTCTTCGAATAAAAGTAAATAAAGGTCACTCTGTTCGTCACACAATGGCGTATATACGTTGTAGAATTTTTCCGTGATGTTACTCTTTGGTACAATCAATGGCCTTTTTATATGGTTTGGACGGCTCTTCCCGCACAACTGATGTGTGGAAGTTAGACTTCCTTGTACGTTGTCTATTTAATCTGGGGCACAAAAGGCAAATCCACAGCATGCGAATTGTTTTTTTAAGCTAAAGCTCTACCGAAAACAGTTCAAAAAAAAAGTTGAGTTAAAGAAGCGAATTGGGAAAACTGTGCACAATGTTGTAGAACGTCAAAGAAGCGAGAGACAAAACCTTAAAGAATGATCGTCATGTGCCGCAAAACTATCTGTCTCATGTGGCGGCATCTTCCGTCGTAAATTGGAAATCAAAGTACGTTTACGCTAGTTAAAGTTCCAGAAAAAATTGTTCACTTCATGAATGGAGTTTTCCAAAATTACAAATTCACAGTATTTCTGTTGCTGCAAATGTACATTTTGCACTTTATCTGTGAACGTTCTGCGCAAACCGAAGAATTTGCGGAATCAATGAAGTAACCGGCACTAAAGCTTTTGTAGGTACAGTTCGTTGGTTGTGTCTGAAGTGTTTGTTGTGATATTTTGTTCTGAAATTCAGTTTTTTCCCTTCTTTTTCTCTCACTTTACTTCTTAAAGAAACTATGACAGTCCTTCTATGAACGTTTCAGATCGCAATGTACAACATATGATGTATGTGCTTAAACTACATTTTACATAATTAACTCACCAGCGCACATGTATGCACACGGGCAAAAATGCACATCTATAACACGTTAGCGGATCCTGCGCATAAAGAAATGTACACGGGTATGTTAATAATAGGTAAATAAAACAACACAGAATGTATATACCAGCATTCATAAATCAATATTGTTAAAGAAAAGTCAACAGGAATATTAATTACTGTACCTAAGATAAAACGATAACTATATAATCTCATTTACCAGTCTTCGTCGCTGAAAGTTTTAGGGCTCGCCTTCCAACACAGGGATATCCAAATAGCAGTTGAAAATGTGTGATAATTTTGAAATACAGAAAATGAATGCCGAGAAACAACTTCTTGGCGTGGCTAAAATAAATCAATTAAAAAAACAGAGAAACAGCCATTCTTAAATTGAAATTGGTCTCCTTCCGTATGCGGCATTCAAATTGTTCTAAAACGGAAGATAGATATTAAATTAAAATTAAAATTTGAATTTGAATTTAATATCTTCAGTGTTTTCGTCTTGTCGAAGAAAAGTTCGAGCTGTAAAAATTTATTTCATGGAACGGTGACGAACTGTTTTTGCTTTGGCGATGCGCTCAGTGTCACGTCTCTATACGTATATGGACATGCTTCAAGTACTGCATGCGCTAACAGCAGACCAGTAGAGCCAATTCTGAGTGAGCGGCTGCGAAAGCAATGCAAGTCTGTATGTGAGTTTTGAGGTAAAAATGAATCACAAAAGTTTAGAGCAGCGCATTAGCTCCAAATTCGGCGGGAAGATTGGTTAAACTGCTACTGAAACAGAACTATTGAAAATGCCATATAGTGAGGGTGCTATAAAAAAGTCAACTGTCTTTGATTGACATACGACCCGCAATACACTCACAATAAATTTAAAACCAGGCTTGTACATTTTTTCGATCACGACGGGCTATTTCCATCATAAATTCTTTAAACAGGAACAAACGATCATACAAAAATGCTATTTGCAGGTGTTGAAAAGGTTACGGGATTCTTGTCGAAGAAAAAGCTGTACTGCGGCACCTGACAATGCCCCTAGCCATATTACACTCAGTGTTGGTTACTCCCTGGCTAAGATATCAATAATGAATTGGATCATCCACCCTATTCCCCTCAGTTTGTCCCTTGTGTTTCTGTCTGTGCCCAAAGATAAAAATTGCCATGAGAGGACGAACATGTTCAGACATTTCTGACATCCAGCGTAAAGTGACAAAGGATGTCAAGGGTGTTTCAGGAAAATAGTTCCAAGTATGTTTCCAGCAATGACAACAAAGTCAAAATAAATATATTCCGGTGAAGGGGATTACTTTGAAAATGACAGTAGCCGCTAGTGCACAGGTACAGACGCATTTTTCTTTAGGTACATTCCCGGAAATAAATTCTCAGACCTCCTACATCAGCGCGAACTGCTCACATCCAATCTCGCGCTTTATAATGCTTGATAATATCTGAACAAAGGTATATTTGTGACTAGACTTTTTATAGGAGAGATGGAACTGCCATTATAACCCATCTGCCTAACGAAAGCTTTTCAACATTAATTCTGAACATCTCACAGTTAATCACCCACCTTAACTTTGTGGATACTGTGACTGGTGCTCACACTCAGGAAGAGGATGCCTTCCTGAGTGTGAGCACCACTCAGGAAGGCTTCAAAATCAATCGAACATAGCAATGGAGAACAAGATGTATGCTCATCCGCACGTATGACGCATGTATTACGAAAAAAAGTCTTTAAATATGGGGTTCAAGGAATCTGTAAAACTCTGAAGTCGGCACGTATGTCTAGCAGTATTGAAAGAATTAGAGTGAGGGAGGAAGCGGGGAAGAAATCAACAAGGTACGACGCAATTACTCTTATTTTCGTTGCCTTACAGAATTATTCCTTCCTCACGTCTGTTTATCATTCCTGTTTTCCTCCATAATGTTTAGGATTTCCGATTAAAAAACATTTTTTGTTTATAATTTTTTTTTCTGTCTACAAAAACTGATATACGATGTCGCTTCAGTGACCTACACGATGGCACCCCATCTTTCGTGCGATTTCGAGCCTGGGAGACTCAATAGCGGCGTGTGTTCTTTATGGTACTGCTGAACCAGTGGCCTCTAAATTAGCAACACGCTATAGCTAGTTGTCAAATCCCAAAAGCGCCATGACGCTTAAAACTAAGAGCAGTCCATTAACATTACTGTTTTATTTTGTATTTCACAATTTTTTTTTTTGCAGTTAATTTTATGTTCACACTTTTTGCAATTACTTAGTAATAGCTGCTTTCATAAAGGAGCTACTAATTCAAAACACCAAATAACTCCACAGTAACAGAAATCTGGTACTGCAAATTGTTTTATATCAACCAATGTTATCATTTAAGGAAAGATTTCGGCAGAACACTGTTTCTATCCTTGGAAGTCTCTCTTACATACCATGATTTGTTGGCATAAAGCGGAATAACATGTAATATAAAGCAAATTCCGGTAAACTTCCGTACTCGGGCCCGAAGCAGATCAAGAACTTTCAAAAAGCGACGTTTGTTTAGGTTTGACTTCATGATTCTTACGATTTGAAACACAAGTTAATAATTTTGAGACACATTTTTGGCATATTTTTTCCATTGCAAGTAAGGTTGTCTCTGCTCCATATACTGCAATAGAATAAATTTCGACCCTCTTTTCTCAGCGAAGAAAATATCCCATACCTCAAAATTGGCAGCCTACTGATAAAAACATCCTTACTTAGATTGTGCAATCAGTGTATTTTGCAGAAAACTTTCCTAAATTATATTAAAAATCAATAACTTTTCTTCGAGGTTGTGGTAAGGAAGAGTGACACCACTTGTGAGCATCATAATTACATCAAAGTAAAGTTATTAATTTTTAACCCTTTAAGCGGCCGATGTACTTCAACCAAATAGTACCTAAATCTGTATGTGGTCCTCAAACAGAAGGGTTCACAATGTGCCTGGGTTATACGAAAGCTAAAACGGAACAATTCCTTTCCCTCTTTTATCTCATCAGTAATGGTTCTAAATCTGTCGCTGGTGTAAAGTGCTTCCTCATAATCCTTCGTCATATAGTCTACAATCTGATTCCTTTATAGTCCTTTATTCTCTATTCCATGAAACAAGAACAGATTGGGAAGGGTTAGTTCCCCGGCCACATGAGTCGCCCACATCAGGCACGTACGTCATGAAACTGGGTAGGAACAAGTTATTCAAACATTTCTCACCTTCTTGTTCAGGTTTGTCGCCATTTTTGTAGCATTCTTAATGGAAATGATAATCAGACAGGAAGGCTTGATTACTGTCATCCCCCTATACAACGCTTTCTGATGTGCAAGTTCACTCTCTCCATCGGCGTTCAGCACACTATGTAGACAGCGAATATATTCGTTCGAGCTGTTTTCAGCCATTATGTCAACCAAAGTTAATTCGTCCCAGACGGTTAAAGGGTTAATTTAATACAGTTCAGGAAAGTTTCTGCAGAAAACACCAATTGTAAAACACCAATTGCAATTCCAATGTGGATCCTACATCGGTAAATATAAAATTCGACTTTAAAAACAGGGTACTTCTAACGACGAATTAAAATTTCGTCTGTCTAATCTCTTTCAAACTTTCGTTTCATCTAATAAATTCAAACTTCATTTTCAAAAAAATTAAGCAAAATTCAACGCACTAAACACATAAATTTTTGATAGCGAAACAAATTCCTGAATTCAGTAAAAATGCTAATGTAGCAGTTTAACTGCAGTGACAATTGAGAATACCTCTGTCTTGATTTTTGAGTTGCCATTTTATCCATAACGGATTAATACATCTTTTGTAATGCATACTCTTTACTCAGGTGCAGTTGTTTCATTCAGTATATACTTTGAAAAGTAAAAATACAATTTTAACTAAATTAGAAATTAGGTTTCTGAATTTTCATTAAATTGCACGTCTGAAGGCACTAGACGATTAAAATTATGGAATCCAATCGGGGCTGGCAGTTTTGATATTTTGGTTCCAGATCTGAAATGTTGCTTGACTTCGCGCAAAAAAGTTATCAGTTAGCGACACGTATCAGCTCTCAGGATAAATTTTCTGTTCAGCCGTGTTTATTTAGTTCTCAGAATCTGTTTTTCCCAAACTGTTACGAACTTCCAATTTCGAGAATAATGAACGAGATCACGCGAGATCCAAGCATCTGTCGTTTTCGCGGCAGTACTCGTTTATTTTATTGGTTTAACTCCCCCCCCCCCCTTCTCCCCTTGATTTCTTGTCCTTCTCTGTTGAAAAAGGAAAACATTTTGCCAGCCATTGTGCTGTGATGTGGCTCTGGGCGCAATGTATACTTTCAACCGCAAAAGCATTTTCTCCATCTTACGAGATTTCTCCCCGCAGGTAAAATCTCGGCCATGGAGTACTGAGACCAAATGAAAGATTTCTCTTCTGATGAGCATGTGGTCATCAATTTCTGTGTCCCATTATGCCTCGGGGGAGAGTGGATAAAAGAATAATGAGAACCTCGATCGGGTATACTTAGTAGTGTGTCCCGGAGATACCTTTACTTCTTAGAAAACAGGGACAAAATGTTTTTATCTGCAGAAACTTACTGACTTCAAGCTAACCCGACTGTTATTTGTTGCTGGAAGCCAATATGTTTTCCCTTTTTTCGTAACATTATCAGGTATCATTTAAATGCTTCTAGTAGTAGAGAGAAAATGTTGGGTTAACTCCTCTCAGACATCAGCGTTTATTTAATCTTAGCGTAAAAACAGAAATATTTTTCCTCCCATACTGTCAGGTATCATTTCTATTTATCTTATTCATCTTAGTATCATACGTACCATATGCTTCGATGTTGCTAATAACTCGCTGTGGCTACATCTGGCTGGTATCACCAGCTGAAAGCGCTGAGGCTTCAAATCAAATAATGCGTAAATTGCGTCCTGTGGAATGGGCATACAGGCTGTATTAATCCGCTTCTAAGTACACCCTATATTTATCAAATTGAATTATGCGAACTTCAATCACAATAATTTACTAAAGCTCGATCAAATTGAGTATAATTGTTTAAATACCTAACAATAGAACATAAAATGTTCGACTAAACACGATAAAAACAAATGCAGTACACCACGTACCACATGGAGGAAGAACACTTTACTAATAAAAAAAACACACATACGCTTCATTAGATCTTTTTCGTAAGACACCTCGTCTTCATCATCAGACGATGCTGAGAACCTCAAGATTGGGTATGTTTTTATTAGTAAAGTAATTTAACCTGTGGTACGTTGTGCACTGCATTTGTTTTTATCGTTTTTAGTCGACATTTTTTTCTACTATTGCATTTTAGCACCAATTAGCGTTATTAAATACCTTTGGACTGAGAAATATTCAAACAAGAGATTTGCAATTAAAATTTATTCTAATGTTTTGAAGTGCTTATACAAGAGAAGGCTTATATATGTTTTGAAGTGCTTATATTGCATTCCTATAAAGTCAAGACACGGAAAAATTGCGTAAAATACAAATACTCGGAAGAAATTAATTCGACATATACCGAAAAGCATCAAAGTGGACATGCAGCAAATCTTAGTGGAGCTTTATCATGCACAGTACTCTCATTAGATTTTTTTTATTATTTTAAATTTTAAACTCCATGTGCTCTAATACCCATTAAAATAATTTAAACGTGTAATAAATTCTGCAAGCTTTCCAAATTTGGATATGAATTCGAACCCCAAGTAGTTGAACAACTAACAAAAATTCCACGTGTATCCATCCGCGTCCTTTGCAAGCAGGCTCTATTAAGGTTCGAGATCAGGGATGTAAAGCGATTTAAATCACTGATTTGCAACTTTGAGACGGTTTATATCATCTTCTGTACTGCACCTCCCCCTGCCGAAAGAGGGCGGCGTTGAAAACAGCTGTGGATATTACAAAGGGAGCAGAAAATATTCTAGCCCTTTATTTAACTAAATACTTGGTCAATAACGTCAACCCATCATATGCAATGAAAAATATTTTTTCTCACGTGCTGCCACCAATCATCCGTTTCTCAGAATTAACTGGGACTCAAACGCAGAATGATAGCACTCAGGGGGTTCAACTTTACATTAGGTTATACACCGAGTGGCCACTTTTTTATGACCACCTGACAGCTTTAAGCAAATGAGCTATGGCTGCACGCTAATGCCGCCAGAGGGCGAGGCTAGTATGAAAAGGGACAGCTTAGAGCTTGCGACAGTAGTAGTGTAATTTTTGGGTGACGAGATAGGTAAAAAAATGCTAATTGACGGACTTTCAACGTGGTATGATTGTAGGAGCTCGGAGCCATGGAGCGAGTATCACCGAAACCGCCAAGTTTGTGAAATGTTCCCAGAGCAGCTGTTGGGTTAGAAGTGTTGTTATGACGACCCCACGTTGCACGTCTCTACGTGCAACGTGCGGTCGTCATCGACTAGTGACTGCTCGGGCGGAACGAAGAGTATCCAGACTGGTAAAAGACAACAAAAGGGCAACAGTGCAGCAAATTAGAGACCATCTTAATGAAGGTCCCTTCAAAATGATCTCTCTGCACGCACTGTTCACCGTACACTACATCGGATGGGATATGGCAGCCGAAGGTCTGTTCGAACACCTTTGCTGTCTGCAGTTAAAAGAGAAAACGTCTCCAGTTCGCACAGGAGCACAAGGATTGGACAGCCGATATTTGGAAACAAATTATGTGGCCCGATGAATCACGTTTTCAGTTGCACCATGCCAATGGCCGAGTGAGAATTCTGGCAGAAACAGCACAAAAGCATGGATCCTAAATGCATTGCTACAAACCTTCAAACTGGTGGAGACAACGTTATGGTTTGGGGAATGTTTTCCTGGCATGCTTTATGGGGCCCTTTAATTCGTGTTGATCAACGTCTGACTGACACATCATATCTAAACATCGTCGCAGACCATGTGCATCCTGTTATGTGGATGGTTTATCCCAATGGCGATGGCGACTTTCAACAATATAATGCGTCCTGCCCTAGTGCTCGTAAATATTGTACATGATTGGTTTCAGGAACATGCCGATGAGTTTACTCTCTTTGCTTAGGTAGCCCCCCCACAATCTCCAGCTCACAACCCCATTGATAATTTGTGGGATGAAGCTGAACGAGCCATCAAACAGCTGGATCCACAACCCTGCAATCTTACACTCCTGGAAAGAGCTATTCATCAAGCATGGTCTCAGATTCCACAAACCACCTATCAACATCTCGTGGAGTCCATGCTACGAAGAATCGAGCACAATATTAAAGGCAAAAAGGTGGCCCAACCAAGTACTGAGGGTGTGGTCATAATAAAGTGTCCACTCAGTGTGTATATGCACTCATCGTCAAAAAAAATATTGCATGCATAAGGACGTGTCGCATTGCAATGTTATTCGGGTGGAAGGTTACCAGAAACAATAAGTGATTAAACATTGCGACTCATATGGGGGCAATATTTATTAAGCGTGCACGCCAAAATGTAATGCCTCCCAGTATTGCGTCGGACCGTTATGCCAGACCTCTCGCAATGGAATTGTACAGGTTCCTAATGGTGTCCTGCGAGAAGCCATCCCATGCAGCTTAAATTTTCTAAGGGTGGTTCCTGCAGATTGTGCGGGTAAGGGTGAATTGCGCGTCCAATAGCATCCCATACATTTTCAATCGGTGATAGGTCTGTCAGGACGCGTCTGGCCATGGAAGTAGTTATCATTTGCTTGAAGGCAAGCTCTCGAGACAGCAGCAGTATGCGGACGAGTGTTGTAATGTTAAAAACTCGCACAAGAGTGAGCATCCAGAAAAGGTAACGCCACTGGATGTAGGACCTAATTAACGAAACGTTGGGCTGTCAAAGGGCCTCGTAATGAACACCAAAGGTGATCTGGCATCGTAGGCAATTTCACCCCATACAATGACACCATGAGACCAGCCCTTCTAAACATGGGACGCTCGACAATAATCCTTTCATCGTGCAGGTGACAATGGTACGTCCACACACGGATTCGTTGGTCGTCTCCTCCAAGAGAAAAGCGGGACTCGTCACCGAAGATCACGCAGTGCCATTCTGAGTGGCTCCATGTCAGTCTGGCACGACACCATTGCAGCCTTATGAAATGATGCAATGCTGTTAAGGGCAGTCGTCATGCAGCCGTAAGCCAACGGTGTTGGCACTAATCGGACGATGCACGGCGGGCACCACTGCTCGCTGAATATAGTCAATCGTGGCTGTTGGTTTACTCCCAGCAACGGTGGACAACGCGTCCGTCCTCTCTCACCCTTCCTGCCGCTGTTGCGTGCCGCGTTTTCTACTTACTGTCACCATCAACGTGCTATGCCGCTTCCCCGGACTTCAACGATGCGGCCACTCTCGAACGTTTCTTCTTCGTACTTTAACTTTAATCAACCAACACAACAGTAAGAGACCGAATGGCAATCGCGCGCAACGGAAAGACCTTTATAGCCGGTGAGGTACAAAGCTACTAACTCCTCCTTGCTTGTGTCACATGCGCTGCCGAGCGTGATACTTGAATCATTTGCATGCCTCTCGATGTCAAACCTACCCACCAAGTTTGATTCCTGTCGGCTGCTTCCCTTCGGATTGCAACTATTTTTCTGACGATGAGTGTATGTTTAAAACAAATGTGGTTCTACATTTGATTCTTTTCGGAAGAGAGTTTGGTAGTGGTATTATATACTGTATCATCAGAGAGCACTGCACGAGAGTACTGAGTGCCCCGACTAATTGCTCAACGAATATTATAAAGCTGTCATACCTGGGACAACAGGTTGGTTAGCAAATCTGAATTCATTAGAAGGAATATGTACCCAGAAAAAAAGCTCCCTGCAGCAATTCGTGAAATTTAGGATCTGCGTTATAGAAGCTTTTTCCCAACGATTTCGGTGCAGAATCCATTGACTCCCACCAACCTGAGGACTGATGTTTACGGTGTGTTTTAACATCTTTTATGTGTACATGGATATTAAATTTGTCAAGGAATGCTTGTTACTTTTAGGCAATTGCTATGCGTTCCTTGTGGACTGAGAAAGTTTGTACTGAACTTTTCAATGAGGAATATTGGGAAATTCAGAGGCAAATTCTCTTCGAAACAAATTCATTTTCTTCATTCTTTTTCTTGGGTTAAAAGCACATACAGCCTAAAGTCAGAAACCGATCTAAATTGCTTGCTTTGATATCAAAGAAGGTGATTTTGTTCTAATTATTTTTTAGTACGTAGCTGTTTCTTCTTCTGTTTGATAAATATTCCAGGTGAAAATGAAATTAGAAATCGCATTAATTAATTCTCTGAAGTAAATTAAATTTTCCTTAAGTAGTAGTAAAAAAACAAAGTTCAGTTGTATTACCATACAGTATTAGCTTTTCACATTAAGATTGTGATTTTAAAATAACTCGTTACTAGGATGTTACGCGCAACTGTAGCGAAGACGATGAGGACTATAGATATGGGAACAATTTCCATTTCGTAGCCGTTTATCGGAAAACAAACTTCGCTGTCCGCAACTGCCAAATAAATTAGCCTTTATTCCAGTCAGGATCTCAACAAACATGGTGAGCTCAATCGTACCGGATCCTTATTTCCCCCATCTCCTTACCGCGGTTTATTAAAGTTAGTTATTTATGTATTTTTTCTTCCAGCTATTAAAAGGAATTTAATTACAGAACAGGCAATTCCTTATCTATACACACCAGTACGTCTTTATGCACATCGAAGCAGCTGTAGCTAAACGATTGCCAATGTGAATTTAAAATAAAACACAAAATAACACCTTATACGGAGGTCGGTTGTTCACTGCTATTTTTGTTATTCAGATTCCAACCGCAGCGCACTTTAGCGAGCTGAACAAAGACTGCGTCTTATCGGAATGATTTCCGGCATTGGTGGTTCTGACATTAAATATCGGACGATCTCGCTGTACAGTTCCATTTAAGCAAAAAATCGGCTACAAAGAATTTTC
The DNA here is from genome assembly GCA_039090855.1 of Macrothele yani. Lineage (NCBI taxonomy): Eukaryota > Metazoa > Arthropoda > Arachnida > Araneae > Macrothelidae > Macrothele > Macrothele yani. Next base: position 273,382 of record JAYWMT010000053.1, read on the forward strand.
TGAATCAGTTATGTCAGTTAAGAATCTCATGAACATTAATATGGAAGACCGCGGTGTATCGGACTTTGGGAATAAGTTTTTTACATATAAGAATTACTGACAAAATAAAGAAGAACATCATTCCGTAAGACCTGTAATTTTCTGTGTGAAACCTGTATTACAAAAGGAATTTACATGCATATATAAGGAGAGATGGAAGCAATCTCCTGTAAAACCATACATACCATAGTTTACAAGTAATGTTACACATCGACGCCCAGAAGGTAGGATTTTAAAAAAATTGGAATAGAATAAAAACAAAAGAATAGCGTTTCGAAATGTTTGTTATGTGAACGGTACTTGAAAATGTCATTTTTCACGAAATCAGGTTTCATCCTTTTCTTCATATTACTTGCTCAATGTAGTGTGAAAGCGAAATTTAGAATTAACATTTTTTAGAAGCTGAAGTTTGTCTTAACTCGACCCAGTGCCAGAATAAGCCAGTAAAGTAAAAAAAAGATGCTTCACACAAAATGCATTATTAAGACCCAATTTCTGATAATTTATATTTCACAAAATTGTATGTATAAATACATAATTCGGGAAGGGTCGTATGACGTTAATATTTACGTGCTAAACCTTCGTCACAATGTTATGACACGTAGCCTACTGAAATTAAAAGTCTCTGAAACGAAAGGTTATGCGACCAACTTAGTCTCAGATTTCAGCTTAATATTTGTGCTTATTAATTATTTTTTACTACTGCAAGAAAATTATGTTTATAAGGGCTACATGATATACACTGCTGGACATTTGCTAAGGACGGATCATAAACGGCTATATAGCGCATAAAAAAGTAAGTGTGGTTTGATGCCAAGTGACATAAAAAAATGTCAGAATGTCAGGACATTACAAGAAAGACAATTTATTGTGCTCTGAAATCCAGAAGGCTTTGGAACGTGTTCAAGGGACAAACAGGCCATCTTGTGCAGAATACGTAAACGTGAAAATAATGCAATTACCGTCCGCAGGCGTTCCGGCGTAAGATGTCAATACGGGATATGGCTACCATGGAGGGCGATGCAAGATTCCACACGTCGTGTCATGCTTTGGCACAACATTATCAAGCAGCGGTTAAGGAAATTTATCCTATTCCTCTCTGTCAGTGCACAGATGAGGGTGTCCTTGTTTATTGGAGGGCATTGGCGACCAGCAAGAGTCCTCCCCAGAGCATCCCACACATTTTCAATGGGATTCAGATCTGGAGAACCTGCTGGCCATGGGCCGAGGCGTTTAATGTCCTCGCTCTCAACATACTCATGGACAGCGACTGCTCGATGACATGTTGCGTTGTCGTCCATGAAAATGAATCTATCACCGACAGCACCACGAAACATGCGAACATGAGGTAGCAGAACATCATTACCGGATTGTTGGCCAGCCTATAGTCCCAGTTGGAAGAACATAGAGGGACGTACGGCCATTGATCATGATGCCAGCCCATACCATAACACTACATGTCGGATATCGGTCCCTTTCCTGTATGTTAGCTGAACAATATGCAGTATCACTATCACGCCAGATCAGCTGTCGTCAACATTCAGATGATAGACTGTATTTACTTCCTCATCTGAGAAGAGGACAGCAGACCAGTCGTTATCAGTCCAATTGCGATGTTGATGGCACCATTGCAAACGGGTGGTACGGTGACGTCTGGACAATGGGATGCACACAACAGGACGGCGGGCGTATAGTCGTCCTTCATGCAAACGTCTGGCGACAGTTTTTCAGGAGATCCGCTTGCCAGTAGCAGCCATAAACTGATTTGCTACCTCACTAGCTGTGCTGCGCCGGTGTCTTTTTGTTGATAGCACTATGTACCGATCTTCTGCAGGTGTCGTACTGCGAACACGACCTCCCACGTGACGTTTGCTACAATCTTCATTTGTTTAAAATGATTTCCAAAGCCTTGAAACAACACTGTGGCTGACGTCGAACTCCCTGGCAACATCTGTTGTTTTTCGCCCTACTTCAATCTTGCCAATAATACGGCCACGCGTAAAATCATCTAGGTGATGTCGGGAACACATACTGAAAATTGCAAGTTCGTCAATTGATTATTTCCCTTTCAACTTTGCGTTTGAACAACAACGGTCAATACGCGTCAAATCTTTTATATCTCTTATCAGCGCTATGACGTCATGAACAAGTGCGGCAATCCAAAAATTGCATACGCACAACACGTCTTACTGTATCCCGCACTTATGCTAATTTCCACATTTTCCTGCCTTCCATTTTATGGTTGCTATCGTTGCTATTGTCGTCCGTCCTTGGCAATTGTCCGGCAGTGTAGTAATATAAATACTACACAAAATTTAACCTTCCACCCACTTACGGTTTTTACACAAAACTGGCACAAGAATAAGCCAGTTTTGACTGCAAAACATAATGCAACAAGGGTTCTTAAGAGACTTTAATCACAAGAATAATAACTGTATTCACTTTCGGTAAGAACTTGGAGAAATTTCACAATGCTGAGACCCATTTGGTCGGTGTCACGTCAATTCGTCGGCCACGACGATTCGTCGAGCGTCAATTCGTCGAGGACAAATTCATCGACTACGTCAATTCGACGCGTTTATAGGTTTTGGTTACATACAAAACGAATGCAGGAAAACGCACGATTTCAAACGTCTTGCTCCCTGATCAAATTTATAAAGTTTAGACACTCAGACAGGATAGAACATTACGTTTTTCTTTGGAACTAAAAATATTAGACGGTAGACGGTTTTTGGAACGGGGCAGGGCCCGGTTGGTCCGAGACCCCCATATACAAAATTTTCGTAAAATCTACAGTTTTCAATTCAGAACCACCAAATCTGGTATACTATCTCGTGGTATTCTAACTTAGACTGTAGACGGTTTTTGGAAGCGGTTGGAGACCGGGGGGAGGGGTCAGAGCCCCCCCCCCTTCTACAGAATTGCCGTAATACCTAGTGTTTAGTTTAGAACTACCAAATTTGGTATATTTTCTCATGGTACTCTAACTTCGACGCTAGACGGGTTTTGGAACGGGTAGTGGCCTCGGGGTCACAGACCCCCCCCCTTACCCATAAAATTTTTTCGTAAAAACTAGACTTTTCAATTTAGAACCACCAAATTTGGTATACTATCTCACGAAATTCTAACTTAGACTGTAGACGGGTTTGTAAGCGGTTGGAGCCAGGAGGGTCAGAGCCACCCTCCTCATACAAAATTTTCGTAAATTCTACAGTTTTTAATTTAGAACCACCAAATTTGGTATACTATCTCATGGTATTCTAACTTAGACGGTAGATGGTTTTTGGAATAGGTCAAGGCGCTGAGGGTAAGAGCCCCCCACATACAAAATTTTCGTAAAATCTATAGTTTTCAATTTAGAACCACCAAATTTGGTATCATGAATCTCTAACTTAGACGGCAGACGGTTTTTGGAACAGGTCGTGGCGCGGTGGGTCAGAGATCCCCCTCCCCCGTACAAAATTTTCGTAAAATATACCGTTTTCAATTTAGAACCACCAAATTTGGTATACTATCTCATGGTGTTCTAACTTAGACGGTAGACGGTTTTTTGTAAAGGGTCGGAGCACGGGGTTCACAGCCCCTTCCCCATTAAAAAATTTCGTGAAATCCACAGTTTTCAATTTAGAACCACCAAATGTGGTATACTATATCATGGTACTCTAACTTAGACGGTAGGCGGTTTTCAGAACGCGTCGGGGCAAGCGGGGTTGACCACCCTACACACAAAGTGTTTGTAAAATTTATTTTGTTCAATTTAGAACCACCAAATTTGGTATACTATCTCATGGTACTCTAACTTAGACAGTAGAAGGCTTTTGGAATGGGTCAAGTCCCGGGGGTAAGACCCCCCCCCCACATACAAAATTTTCTTAAAATCTATATTTTTTAATTCAGAACCACCAAATTTTGTGTCATGAAACTCTATCTTAGCGGAAAACGGTTTTGGGAACGGGTCGGGGCAAACCTCCCCCCCCCTTGTACAAAATCTTAAAATAGGGAAATCTGCAGTTTTCAATTTAGAACCACCAAATTTGGAATACTATCTCATGGTATTCTAACTTAGACTGTAGATGGTTTTTGGAAAGGTGGGGTTCAGAGCCAACCCCCCATACGAAATTTCGCAAAATTTAGTTTACAATTTAGAACCACCAAATTCGGTATACTATATCATGGCACTCTAACTGAGACGGTAGACGGTTTTTGGGACGGGTCGGGGCACGGGGACTCACAGCCTCCCCCCCGTACAAAATTTTCGTAAAATATAACGTTTTCAATTTAGAACCACCAAATTTGGTATACTATCTCATGGTGTTCCAACTTAGACTGTAGACGGTTTTTTGTAAAGGGTCGGAGCCCAGGGTTCAGAGCCCCCCCCCCCCATAAAAAATTCGTGAAATCTACAGATTTCAATTTAGAACCACCAAATTTGGTATACTATAACATGGTACTCTAACTTAGAGGGTAGACGGTTTTCAGAACACGTCGGAGCACGGGGGGTAAGAGCCCTCACATACAAAATTTTCGTAAAATCTGTAGTTTTCACTTTAGAACCACCAAATTTGGTATCATGAAACTGTAACTTAAATGGGAGGCGGTTTTTGGAACGGATAAAGGCCCGGTCTGGTAAGAGCCTCCACCCCCTCCCCCACAGAATTTTCGTAAAATATACCGTTTTCAATA